>CM067362.1:34646928-34926928 GCA_034401795.1 Chaetoderma sp. LZ-2023a
CACGACACGACGATGTTTTTATAACGACCCGGTTCAAAGTATGTACATTTCATAAGATTGAACAACTTATCGACATTTTTTACAGGTCGGTAAAGTGGTTAAAACTGAAAATTTGATGGAGTATCTTGTGTTGGGATGGCTGATGTTGAAGCCCACAAAATGCGGTTATCGGCCGTGTACAAAATATAACAGGATTAGTAATTGCGTGTAAAAGAATACCAAAAATAGCTCATTGTTGAGCGATGTCAGGAATAAAGTTACATCACAATATAAATGACATTTCTGACAGATTTCGTCAAAGAAAGCCACACATCCTAGGTGTAGGTCTTTATTAATATGAGTGCATTCTTATGCATGTCCGTGAGAATTCGGGCGGGCATACATGTGCGCGTGTGTATGTTTGTTTGCATGCACACGCGCGTTTGCGACTGTGTGTATTTTCACGCATGGATGGATAGGATTTGCGCACATGTGATGGAATTCGATCATCAGAAGTCATTTTATGCATGCCAGCAGCCATCCAGATTCCAGTCACTGGTGCATCTCTGCATGGTATGAGCCATCCAGATTCCAATGACTGGCGCATCTGTACATGGTACCAGATATCCAGATTCCATTGATTGGTGCATCTGTACATGGTACCAGTCATCCGGATTCCAGTTATTCCATATATATCCAATGAGTGGTTCTCACATAATACCAGAAAATGCACTAGCATAATATTCAACAAGAATGGAGACAAGATTCCTAACTTCTGGCTCGGGCAAAAAGAAGTGAGGGTTAGTAGGTTACATGCATGGTGTGAGTGTCTCTCTCGCATAGCTCTGGATGCCAAAACCTGCTTGTTTTTTACTCTCTCCCTGACTGCAATTGACCTTGGCCTCATATAGTAAGGTTCTCTTTGTGCCATTAACTGGATTGACCTAATCACGCTAGTGTGGCCCATTTTACTACCCTGGTGGTGTAGAGAGGTTTGAAGTCGGGAGTTCTATCATCGGCTATGCGACCACATATAGCACTGCATTGTTCCTTGTAGCATGATTTGCTTCTTTGTAGACCTTGAATGGCTTCTACATCGATATTGTGACAGCTTTCTCATGTGCATGCTGCTTGGCTGTGGTCTATTACGACTGTCTCTGTGTCTACTGCGAGCAGTGCGATCCCTCAAATGACTTGGTGGGTTATAGTATCATCCTGTTCACTCTATAGGTGGTCTCACATCGTGGTTTTCTCTTATGTCATTCAATGATCTATAAGACTTCTAGTCCGTTTTGGATGCTGTCTTACATAGTCACTTTCTCTTGTAGGACCTCCTTGATCATTCTGAACGGGGACTCACACAGCCACTGTTTCTCCCCCTCCGCACTCCCTCCCTCCCCCGCTCTATCTCTCTCTCTCTCTCTCTCTCTCTCTCTCTCTCTCTCTCTCTCTCTCTCTCTCTCTCTCCCTCCCTCCCTCCCCCCTCTCTCTCTCTCCCTCCCTCCCTCAATCCCTCCCTCCCTCTCTCTCTCTCTTTCTCTCCCTCCCTTCCTCCCTCCCCCTCTCTCTCTCTCTCTCTCTCTCTCTCTCTCTCTCTCTCTCTCTCTCTCTCTCTCTCTCTCTCTCTCTCCCTCCCTCCTCTCCCCCTCTCTCTCTCCCTCCCTCCCTCCCTCTCTCTCTCCCTCCCTCCCTCAATCCCTCCCTCCCTCCCTCTCTCTCTCTCTCTCTCTCTCTCTCTCTCTCTTTCTGTCCCTCCCTCTCTCTCTCTCTCTCTTTAAAATTTTTTTTTCTCTGACCTCATCCAGTTTCTGTGACAACATACACGATTGATTATGGACAGTTGCCATAGGAGCAGTAACTATTTCTGTGCTGGCCCCATTATTAGCTGTTGTACCTTGTGCATCAGCAACCCCTTTTATGTTGTTGTTACTGGGAGTCACAGTGGAGTCTTCAGGATAGCAATGCCTTTGTCACTTAGCGTGTACACCTTTGATACCTCAGCTGGTGTCCTCCCGTCCACTCTGTTAGTCCTTCCATTGACTGTGTTAGCTGCACTTTCTCTTTCATTCTTTAGGGTTACGGGTCTGTGTACTTCTGCTTCCCTTTCATTTCCATTTCATTTTTGCATACACAGCAGGCATATCGGACTGCCAAGGTTGTTCCCATTCTTTCTCAATGATAGTGGTACCAATTGGAACATTTGGAACACTCTATGCCTTGGTCAATAGCCTGTAATTTGCAGGTAAGACATTCCTCCATCTCATCTCTGGCATTACCATCTACTGGTGCTCTCTCACTGGTGGGAAATTCTGACAGAGCGTTTATGTCTAATTCAGCAGCTTATCCCCTTTACGTTGACCCTCGGACTCGCCCAACATTGTGTCTGTTGCCATCTCTACGGTAGCTACCTCAGAATACATTTCCGAAAAAGTCCTGGAAATCCTTTAAAATAATACTCCTAAGATGCACGGCCACAGTTTGTGCTATCAACCCTTTCATGACGAAGCCGGCCAAAACCGGCCTCTGTAGTGCTCACGCTGAATGTCCATTTTCAGGCCAAAGAATACTATTTTTGAAAATTTACCACAGGAATGACAGGCTCGATAACCGAGCCAGCCATTCCACTGGTAAATTTTCAAAAATAGTCTTCTCTTGACCTGCAAATGGACATTCAATAAGTAAATATTAAAATTGTATTGAAGAAATTTTGTTATTGAAGGGGTAAACTTAAATTTATTTGTTTCTGTCCAGAAAAGCTGGACTTTCTAATGGAAATTCATGTTCCAGGTGAGGTTACACGCCCTAATGAACATCTTGTTACAATTAAAACGTTCTCCTCAGAGACGTCGTTCTATAAGACTCACTCAAGTAGTTTCCAAGATGTCCAGCATGTTTCTTGTTTGTTAGCTATATTATGATTTATGTGAGTCCAGGATGAAAATGTGTTAATTAATGAAGGTATAGTGATAGCTGCGAGCAACGGTATAATTAAGACCAGGTTGATGATGTTGAAACAAAACACTCTTATTTTCTGCATACCAAAACATGAAAGTTCACTTTCGTTAATAATGAGAGAGTAATTGCTTCAGCAGAATAACAACAAGTGTTGACATTTATCTTGGGGACATGCTCTGGATATTTTGACAGCAATTAGCAGAAAGAGTCGTTGGTGGTGTTTAGTCAAAAGGAATCCTTTCAATCAATGTATTTTCAACAGTTTTTGGGCAAATAATTTTGGTATTTTGCTGTTCCAACGAGTTCTCCGGGAACTCCATTGGCCAATTATATTCAGAATTGAAATTATGGGAATCCCCTCCTTCTAAAGATTTGAAACCTACAAAAAACATGTTCAAATTAATAATTTCTGAAGACATAAACTCCTGCATTCGCTTGTGGTAGATCGTCAATGATTGACAATTCCCATTCTGTCATGAACTAGATCAAGTCGCTCATGTTTTCTGATATTCCTGACAGTTTGATTTTGTACGACAATTTGTGTGGCCACATCTTTCTTCTCGATGAGCACAATCTTCCTGAACATGGCTAGCAATCTGGTCTGCAGGCTTGCTGTCACATACTCATCAATCAGCAACCTGCTATCTTCATACTTTTTTAGATTTTTCTATACATTTTCGGTGTTTGATATTATAATATTTTCTCTGTCCAGGTTAAGGTTTTTGCTGTGGTTAAGCTTTTTCAAACAACATTTGCATCATCAAGGGTTTATCCGATTTGAATTAAATCTTCACAGATGTGTTCTATACGGTGGTTAGGACTATTCAACGTAAGAAAGAAATCCAATTTTCATTTTTTTTCATATTTTCCCGCGTTTGAACTTTGGTTAAGTTTTTTTCAAATGAAAATTTAGGAAACAAAGGGTTGTTCGATTTGAATAAAAGTTTGGACTTTGATTGTTTAGGGCTCATTTGCATCCAGGTTAACCTTTTTAAGATTTGAGTAAGACTTCACAGATTCATTCTTTGCGATGATTACTTCTAGTCTGCATGATAAAGAAATAGATTTTGAAAAATTTGGTCATATTTTTACTTAGTTTTAACATTGATTAGTGTAGAGCTAATCTGTATGCTGTGGTAAGTTTGTTTCAAATGACAATTTAATCAGCAAAGACATCCAATTTAGACAAAATGTTGTGATTTGTTCTATATCCTGCTAAAACGTAGTCTACCTCATATTAATGTACTTGATTTTGAAAATGTTTCTACTTATTATCAGGCTTTGAACTTTGCTTATGTGTGGATCATTTGCCTTTTAGTCAGACTTGGTGTGCCAACATTCATTCTACTGCAGGTCCCAGGCAGAACTCTTGTTCTTCATCTTGGGCATGGATAACTGATCTAATTTTCAGGTCTTCATTTGTGCAGAACTCTATTTTGAATATGTTCTCCTTATGAGCTGATTTCTCCTGAACCTTTCGGGGTCTGCTTTGTGTATGATCGATGTTTACAAAAGTATGCATGGCGCATCAGGAATTGTACTCACACTAGGAAACAGCATTTCAGATGAACTATAGAAGGAGCTATGATAACATTCCCCAGCATTCTGGGAAATGAGAGATCAAAGGAAATTGGCCTTTCATGTTTTAACTATGCCTCGCCCATCTCTAGCTAAGCTCCACCCACACCTCGCTTGAACAGCCTGACTATCAATTTCCAAAAAGTACACAGGTAAGCTGTTAAATATTTTGAAACTAATTTGATTGGGTGCTGTTGCTGTCTAATGTTTATTAAATAGCAAAGAATTACAAAAACATACAACTCATACAACGTGTTGAACTATTTGAGATTTGATGACGATCTATATGAACCCTTTGTGACGTAATGATTGTGGCGTCATCATACACGCGTTTAGCTGATTATGACGTCATACGAGGTCAGATAATGAATGGATACTCTGGGAAGGTGAATTGCATGCACCTTCAGTCAGCAACTATCTTTAAGGTTTGTCCGCCTTGACAAGCATTGGAGAGAATAAACACAAGTGGTAGGCACATTAAAATCATGTTAAACAAATATAGGTCTACCATGTTAGTTCAATATGAAAACTATTTTTCGCAATAAGACGTTTTGGCACGGACGATCAATTTCAGTTAAAATTCAAAATGCGCACGCACGCACGCACACGCGTGACACATTGACATGAGCATAGCACTCTACTGTTTACATGCCATGCTTGTCAATGCTGCACACAGTATGATGAAGTCACGAAACACACTCCTCATTGTATTGTTGGAAATATCAGGCACCAGAAATTGCCTTTATGTAATCAATCATCGCGAACTAGATGTTTTCTGCTTTTGGGAGAAATCAGAGTAATTTAATGAACGAAAATTGACAGATCTGGACTTCAAAGGTTGTACATTTGTCTGGGACGGATAGAATAGAGAATCACCTGCGCGCTGCACGCCACATGGTGTCTTTGAACACGCAGTCATCACAGATTGTGGTGTAATCTTATTTATTCCAACAGTCAAGCCAGCCGTAAACAACGACCAGCTTATTGAACAACAACACTTACCATACAGGCCTTGCTTGCTTCTCTTAATGCAATTTATTCTCAATAAGAAACTCATTTTCTTATCTCAAGATGGTGGTTCTTTAAGCTAAGTAATTATCACGTTCCCCTGTCTTAAAGAACCACCAACACGTGAACACAAATGACAAGTGGTCTTAATAGACAGGGTTTCTTGTATTTTGTAACTCAAATAAATCCATTTCCTCGTTCTTTGAAGTGGGTTGCTATGACACCAAGATTTAGACGGAAATATTTCATTACTTTAACGTCTATCTTTTTGAGTTCCCATTATTCAATTTCCTTCGTTTAATGCCAACATAACCTGCGCTCGTACTAAATATGTCAGTATTGTTGCTAATTTAGCAACAGCTTATAACGACCAGGCACAAAGTATGTACATTTCATAAGATTGGACAACTTATCGACATTTTTATACAGGTCGGTAAAGTGGTTAAAACTGAAAATTTGATGGAGTATCTTGTGTTGGGATGGCTGAAGCCCACAAAATGCGGTTATCGGCCGTGTACAAAATATAACAGGATTGGTAATTTCGTGTAAAAGAATACCAAAAATAGCTCATTGTTGAGCGATGTCAGGAATAAAGTTACATCACAATAAAAATGACATTTCTGACAGATTTCGTCAAAGAAAGCCACACATCCTAGGTTTAGGTCTTTATTAATACGAGTGCATTCTTATGCATGCCCGTGAGAATTCGCCCGGGTGTATAGACATGTGAGCGTGTGTATGTTTGTTTGCATGCGCATTCGCGTTTGTGTCTGTGTGTATTTTCACGCATGGATGGACAGGATTTGCGCACATGTGATGGAATTCGATCTTCAGAAGTCATTTAATGCATGCCAGCAGCCATCCAGATTCCAGTCACTGGTGGATCTCTACATGGTACGAGCCATCCGGATTCCAGTGACTGATGCATCTGTATATACTACCAGATATCCAGATTCCATTGATTGGTGCATCTGTACATGGTACCAGATTTCCAGATTCCAGTGACTGGTGCATCTGTACATGGTACCAGCGATCCAGGTTCCAGTGACCGATACATCTGTACATGATACCAGCCATCCGGATTCCAGTGACTGATGCATCTGTACATAGTACCAGCCATCCAGGTTCCAGTGACCGATACATCTGTACATGGTACGAGCCATCCGGATTCCAGTGACTGATGCATCTGTATATACTACCAGATATCCAGATTCCATTGATTGGTGCATCTGTACATGGTACCAGCTATCCAGGTTCCAGTGAATTACACAGAATGCGCTGTCAATACAATGTGTCTGTCATACTCAGTCTGCTTTCATCAACACATGTCAAATCCATCTGATAACCATAGACGTAGGACAATTTATTCACATGGGGCTGACTTGGGATCTACTCATAGAAGTGGGTTTCCGTGGGCCATCCTATGAGAAAATGAGATGCTCTGAGAATCCATTTCCGGCATTTTGAGTGATAAATAACATCAGTAGTTTGCGTGCTAACGTATTAGTTATATATCACCATTTGTATCGCACTAACTGTCTATATAGTTATGCACATTGGTGGATTCTGTTGAACGGCCATGCTTAGAATTCCACTCTAAAGAAACAGCTTCAATCTCGCATCCAGGCATGTAATCATGGTGCAAAATCCTGCGCTGTTCCAAACGTCATTCACATGACACGCCATTCAGAGAAGACGCAAAACCATCGGTCCCATTTCGTCAGTGGCATACTGAGGGTGTCCGGCGCTCGGGGAAAACACCGCCCCAATCGCCATTTTGACACCACTCCCCATACCCCATACCTCAACACTACATTTAACTCGGCGCCTGGGGCAACTGACCCCCCCCCCCCCAGACGCTCGGGGGAAACCCCGCCCCAATCGCCATTTTGACACCACTCCCCATACCTCAACACTACATTTAACTCGGCGCCTGGGGCAACTGCCCCCCCCCCACCCCCTGACACCCATCACTACACCACCGCGTCCCATATAATGTCTGTGCCATGGGGGACGTAAACGAACTCGCTCATGCAATGGGCTCTGATAGTGTAAATGGTATATACGTCACAGTTCTCTTGCAATCAGTGTGGCCATGATGCACATAACTAAGAAACAAAAGCTTGTAAATACGTTTAGTCGACGTAAACAGCAAATAGGTTCCCCACCTCTAAACGGTGGTGCAGATACATAACTCGTAGATTGGCCATCACTGATTAACACAGCTGTCAGCCTAAGACAGTTATCTTAGGATAAGATGTTAAGATAGAAACGGTGTTTTCAAAGTGTCGAAAGGTAGTGTATACCGGTCTTTCTTTAAAAACCACATAATGCGCACGATAAGTGACATTTGTCATATTTACGTGGCACTAAATATTGATTGAATTTGTAATTATTCAAAATTGAACGTGGCACCCAATGGATGAAAATCTAAATCTTCGTCTTCATCTTGTATTTATTGTTTGATAAATTGTGCCCGATTCTGTGAGATTGAGAAACGGCAAATTTTCTCAATGAGTTCACTCGATTACATTCCGGGGTCGCGAAGACACAGAGGTAGAATGATTGATCATAAAGAAACTTGTCGGGGTTGTTTTTTATTAATGCTATCCGAGCCGGCACATGACGTTCTTTCAACATTGAATCCACGTTAAAATTACTTCATGACGTGATTTCAACGTGGATTCAATGTTGAAACAATGCCATGTGGCTGCTGGGATGTCTGAGGCGCTTAGGAATGAGAGATTGAAATACAAGTCTGTTATAAGTATATGAGATCGATCAAGCTAAGTCTAAACAGGACCAATGCGTGTAAACCTGACGTCACTTCACATGCTTTCTATTGTTTTCCGCGTGGTTAGTGTATGTAGTGGTGTGGGTTTGGGTGGGGTGGGGCAGCGGTGCTAGTTGTCTTGGTGTTGTTGTTGTTGTTGTTGTTGGTGGTGGTGGTGGTGGTGGTGGTGGTGGTGGTGGTGGTGGTGGTGGTGGTGGTGTATGTGTGCGTGAGTGAGTGCGCGCGCGCGCGTGCGCGTGTGTGTGCGTGCGTGCGTACGTGCGTGTGTGGTAGATGTAGCTAAGAACGGTTCACAGTAATCTGTACCTATGTGTTATATGAATTCCATACGTGTAAATAGCCAATGATCCACATGATCCAACATGTATGATTATACATGTATGATGCGACACAATCTGATGATGTTTGATCGTGTATAACACGTTTTGACAAGTCAAATCATACAGTAAAAAAGGCCGGCAATGCTCAACTTCCGTTCGACATTTGTAACACTTTTTAGATGAAACATCCAATCATATACCACGTGGCTCTGTTGGTATCACACGCTATGTCTAGTTTCTTTCATTCTAAGAATTTTATTTTATTATGATCATGGTCTTGTAATGGAGGAATCCAGTTTTAGCTACGACCCGCCCATCTCTAGCTAAGCTCCACTCACGTATTGCCCGCGATGGGATCAATAGATCCGTGCACTATCTAAGTTTCAATTTCCAGAAAACTATACAGGTAAGCAGTTGACTATTTTGAAAGTAATTTGACTGGGTGATGTTGCTGCCTATGGCAGCAACAGCGCCCAGTCAAATTACTTTCAAAATAGTCAACATAATGTTTATAAAGCCATACAATTCGTACATGACGGACTATTAATTATTTATGACGCACTATATCGCGTCATAATTCATGACATAATTGATTATGACGTCAGCCCACATGTGACGTAGTTGGTTATGACGTCACATGATCGACTGAGAAACTGCATTCCTCCATTGAAGCTCATATAGCAAGTTAATTTGTGATAAATCCTTATCCATGGATCCATGCCGCCAGAGTGGTTTTTATATCGTCTTCTGTTCCCTTTATTAAGAATGGTTCGTATTAAGAGCAGCAGAATATACACACAGTACCATTTTACTTACGGTTATAAGTTCAGTGATGTGGTTTTGGGTCACATGTTTGGATTATATGTCCTGAATTCCATCCAATCTCATCCAACAATATCTGATGATGTATGGTCGTTTATCATGCACATGCATAGACTACAAATGTATGCGTATACGTGTTGGACCGTCTATCACGTGGATAAGTAAACAACATTTTATTGGTCAATTGTCCATCCGCTCATTCGTTTCGTTATTTCTTGTGTTTTAAGTTGGTCTGTCAACAGTTTCTGATTAAAATATCTCTCTGCAAAGACGACACCGATGGTCAATGAATAAAAAAACCCACAAAATTCTAATCAAATCCTAAATAAACATAAAATAGCCAATATCCCTTGAATGTGCATACTCGTTTCATCATAATCAAAGCTCTCTTGTGGGCAGACATTTGCGCATCTAGGATGGAGATCATAAATCGTCTTATGTCAACGAAAAATATCTTTATTTCAGTTTGCGTTGGCACATCCGATATTTTATTGTCGACAATGGATGGGTAGCGGGGTGGGTTGAGGGGTTATGGATGGTGGGTGGCTTGCAATTTTGAAGCTGCAGAAATGTGATGTAATGTCATATTTCCTCGTCTTGCTACAGCGCCAGAACTCCTCAGAACTCGTCATTTATATCTTACATTGTCACAAAACATTCTCCAGAGTTTTAACCAACCTCGTTCTGAATCATTTATTCGGTGTCTTAATACAGAATTTGCTGGCTGCTCTGAAAATCAATCAGAATGACTGTTGACGATGGTCTAGGTGATGACAATTTTCAGTCAGACTTCAGCTACAAAGTTTTGAAAATAACAATCACGACTTTAACAATAGCTACTAAAATAACTAACTATAGCATAAGCACTGCCCAGCAAAATAATACTAAATCAAATCTTAGAATCTACACCGTTTGAGAGACTTATTGGGATCTAGTCTACAATGTACGTGTAACAGGCAGGGTGTAGGGGTGGGGTGTGGGTGTGCAGCCGTTAAGTTGCTATGGCAGACTAGTATGGTGCCAGAACAATCACGCATGCTTCACCTTTCCAGAGTATCCATCTATTATCTGACGTCTAATGACGTCATAATCAGCTAAACGACGTGTAGGATGATGTCATAATCATTACGTCATAAATGATTCTATTTGGACCGTCTTTAACTCTTAATAGTCCGACACACTGTACGAATTGTATGTCTCTACTATTTAACAAACTTGCTGTTGAATATTTTGAAACTAGTTTGACTGGATGCTGTTGCTGCCATATTCAACAGCTTACCTGTATAGTTTTCTGGAAACGGAAATCCTTCATTACACCGTGACTACATCTGACAGAAAATCGAACTCACCATCTTCCACAAGGTGATACATACTATTCTTATAGTAGTTGGTTCCCAAAATACAGGTAGTGCTCGTACGATATGCGCATATGTTGAGACGTGACCACCTACGTCTTAATTTTTTTTATTCATGTCCAATGATTCAATAAACATTGCCGGTGCGGAATAGCTACGCAAAATAATAAGTAACACATTCAATTCACTAATTATTAATCTACAGGGAATATTTAACAATAGGTGATATGCAAGAAGGCCATATATATTCATTTGTTCGTAAACTTAACTATCTTTTTACCTTTTTTCAAATAGTTCTATTATTAGGCCCCTAGATGATAATAACTCAAAGATATGAAATGGAGTTCAACGGATACGTATTCCTCAAATTCGGTGTCGACATTGTTTCAACAAATGCCTTCATTATGACAACAACCCTGTGTGTGAACATGAATTGAGTGCGTGTCTTTGGAAATAGGGGTTTCTGATTGTTGGATATGTATACCATGGAAATCTTTAAAATTCTATAAATTCCTATAATTCGTGTTCCTCGTCATCGCCGTTATAATATTTCTGTAATGGGGGTAATGTTGAAATATTGATTAAAACATTTCATACTTACAAACTTACGATAAATGATCAACTCTAAGGACGTGTGAAATATTATATTGAATACCGAGAAATCACTTTGCCTCCAAACAATGGAGGATTACAGTTTATCCATCAATAATATAACGCCATAATCAACTACAAAAGGTGTGTAGGATGACGTCATAATCAATTACATTATGAATGGCGTAGAAAAGTTCGTCACGAGCAATTAATTAATCACGGACTAAACATTGTTGTGCGAATTGTATGTCTTTACAATTTAATAAACATGTTGTTGAATATTTTGAAACTAATTAGATTGGGCGCTGTTGCTGAAACTTGCATAAGTTCCTACTAAACAACAGGGAAATATTTCAGTGCTGGCTTCCTCTGATCCTAAATCAACACTGTTTTCAACGTTTTTTGTCATGGAATGGCGATATCCTGGCGTTTCGTAGATGGAAGGTCTATTACCGTGCGTTTGCCTATACATCAGGATCTTTCATCTGGCTGGTGATAAAACACATACGCGTCTTTATAGTTACGGTAATACTTTATTAATATACAACTTACGCTGGGGCACTGTCACTGGCTCGTTTGCACAGTTAGCCACAATCCACAGTTTGATATTTAAGTCGTGGAGTGGGACCAACTATCCAAAACAACAAGTGACCGTGCCTAACGCCAAACTCAAACTGACTGCCGTCCCATGTTCTATTCGAAACATGTGACGTCAGTCCATAGTCACAAACCTTGGTGACAAACAGTTGCACCTGATCCGTGACAACACGTTCAGTATATACAGTACGTATTACTAGATTAACTACAACAATAAAGTATGGACACAATATATTCAACAATCCTCTTTCGTATAAGCCTGATGTGTATATAATCCGTAGTAGTGTATGTAAGTCAATGGCGGTGTGTGTCACTGTCGATTTATGCTAGTTCACGTATGTGTTTATCTGTGGGCGTGGCTTGTTCATGTAATCATGCATGTGATGTTACTCCTATGCGCGAGTGCATGGGGTCCTCTGTGTGCTCCTTTATGGGCGGGTGTGTATATCCAGCTCTGTCCTGGATTGTGCTGTGTATATTCCGTATCCTGGTGCGCATGTGGTATATCCGTGTTTATGAATTGTGTGGTCAGTTTTGCGTTCTTGTGTGTGTGTCTTTGTGCGTGTGCTGAACTCTCCCGTCCTCTGTACCATATTATTCCCTGCTTCCCCGAGGAGACTCCGTATCCTGTGAAAAGATAAAACATAGAAACAAAGTTATAATTCTTTAACATCAGGTAATTGTCATTGAATTTCAGCACAAATACAAATCTGTCATCATATCTAACATAGAAATCATAGAAACAATATTTTTAACACTATTTATACATTAGAATTTTAAAGGAGAACACCAGACCCCATTGTACTGCTTGATATAACATAAAATCTACACTGTGTAACGTTTTCAAAAGTATAATTATAGCCTCTATAATAGAATTAGAAGTATGAATATTCTTTAACTTAAAATGTACTAGCTTATCAAACTTTCTCTTACTTAGTGGAACGTATAACGTCATAGTTTGAACTAGCTGGTAGAGACTTATAGAGACATAGCACTTTCTCACAATTTATTAGTCTTTAAATACCAATGTCCAAGAAACTTATTATACAGAAATTTCGATATATGCTCAACAACAGAATTGTGTGTCTTATTCAAAACACATCTTGCGTTCTCCTTTACGTGGGGTGCAATATTATGATATTCTAGGATACTAGTTAATAATATCTCCACTTTCCATCAAACTTCATTACTCGTGCATCCTTGATTATGCACTCATTCATTATTACTAATTCATACTTTATTACTCCTTTATACTTTATAATTTATTCATAGTTTATTATTCATTCATATTTTATTACCCATTCATCGTCCCTTTTTAAACGTTTTATGAGAGAATGAATCCGTCAGATGATCATGTCCCCAGGCAAGAACCTGATATATGGTTTCAAGTTGGTAACAATAACAGACAAATACATTAAAAGATACTGTTTACAAGTTTCTAGGAACATCTTTCCTGAATACTATTTCCCAAAAGATGTTTCCAAATGCGAACGAAAGCCGGAATCAGCGGAGGTTGTATTGTGTGCACCCAATACTGCCATCCTAGATACCAGGTTATTATGCAAGTAATCTTTGCTTGCATACCAAATCCATGCATATTTCCTGCATGAACCAAGGTACAGACACGGTTACCTCGGATACGTTAACGATTTCACATTTATACCATATACTGGGCGCATTAATAGTCACTTTGATACAATATACTCACTTTTATTATGGCTTATTCATTACATTATATACATACTATCCTCACCTCGTATTTCAATCGTCTCTTGCTTGCTGCCTGTCCTGCAAAATAAAAGAACACACAGCAGAATCATTTTAATCATTTACATTACAATATGGTTTCCTTTTTTTTCAAGATGGATGAACAGTTGAGTATTCATTTGAACATTACATAAACAGCACTTGATAATTATCAGATCTAATAAACATATAGCTTAAATATGATACACTATGCGATACATATCACCTTTTATTACTGGATATCATGATTTTCATTAGCAGTGACATGTAATTAAATTATTCTACACTATCTTATATATCATCTAGCAATAGTATTGATCAAGGAGAGATGGTCTGCTTTGGGCATGGGGAGATTTCCTTCAAGATGAACCTAACTCATTGATTGTAATCTCTTCTTCAGAAAATCTCCTACTGCTGGGTTTGTCTGGGGTTTGCCCATTGTTCTGGCGAGGCTGTGAAGTTCCTCATTTATTTGCATTAATAACTATATCAGTCCGTGTGACCTGTCCATTAGCTAATTTCTCGTGTGCTCTGCTTGCCAAGATCATCCAGATATTTCAGCTTTTTGTTATGCGTATTTAGTGCATTCGCATAAGTCACCTGAGAACATACACTGCATTCACATTTGTTTTTGTACTTTTGACCATTTGACCGTCTATCATTGGATTTATTCTGTGATGAGTTTTAGCACTTGTTCCAACTACAATTTTCATTGCTTTGATCATTTGACCTCTGTTTGTGTCCATATTGACCTTTAGACAGAGTGTAGCACTCCTTACAGTCACAGTATTTATTTGTTTTCATCTGATCATGTGACCTTCCAACATATTTATGTCTATACTGTGATGAACCATTATGAATTGAGCATATTTATAAGTTTCCTGTTGATTATATAATCTGTTATAATTACCGTCTTGATAATAGGTGTATCGATTTGGGTCCGTCATTTGTGGCTGTAGATCTCTATTGTTGTGTTCAGCCCTTTCCCTTGCCTTTCTATCCAAATGTACATGATAGTTACGTAGTGAACCTTCACCTAGGTTCCAAACGGGGAGCCGTTCTGTGTGTTCGAGTTTACATTTGTAATGTGTGATTCCATTTATTATTGAGGTAGCTACTATTTTGTTGATAGTCTCCATTTTGTCTTGTGGTTTTAGTATTGATTCATTGTATGTATTATTCTTGTATGTGCTGACTGTTGTGACTGTGGGAGCATTAACATTTTTTGCTGTTATCAAGGTTTTTGGAGGTGGACGCTTACATTTCTTACCCTTTTGTGTTCTGTTTGTGTAGTATGCACTTAATAGGGCTTCTGAAATGTTACCTTGTGGCTCCCATGAATTTGGAAAGTTACCTTGCCATTTGACCTTAAAGTGTCTGGTGCCATCAATGAGTTTTGTAGCCAAAATTTGTTCAGCTACATACCAAGTGTTGTCTTTCTTCACTACCTGTTGTTTTTGTGATTTTGGGTTGCAGTCAATTGAATCCTTATTTAATTTCTGTTTGTGTTTGTTAGTGTTTTGCTTTGCTTTGATTGGTCCCTTATTTTTACCACAGGCATTTGATGTGGGGCAGTTTGTGCTGGCATCTATCGTTTTTGGTATTTGGTTGTTCTGTATCTGTTGGTCAGTATGCGCGTCTACTGTGCATTGTCTCTGTTGTTGTGTAGTAACTGTTTGTGGTTGTTCATTTCGTTGAGGCATGGCTAACTCATTATCAATTTGCTCAGGGTTCAGGTCATCTGTTTGTATTAGCTCTAGAGGTGTATTTGTGGGCCTAGCCTGTGGGGGTGGGGGGTGATAAAGGGTTTCAATCTGTTTGTATGGACTCGTGATTGCACTTGTTTGTTGTCACTGCTTCGCCTAAGCTTGTATGTATAGTTGGTACCTACATCTACTATATAATATGGCCCTACCCATTTGCAATGCAATTTTGGGGAGAGTCCCACTGGTGTGTTTGTGCAGTAAAGCCATACCTGTTGTTCTAAATCAAATATGGGTTCTTTTGTGTTTTTGTCATGGTTTTGTTTGTATCTGGTTTGTGCAGCTCTAATGTTTTCTGTTGTTATTTCTTTAGCAATTTTCAATTTATGTGTTAGGTCTCTCATATATTCTGTGAGGTTGTTAGATGTGTATGCGTGGTCTTCAGCTATTAAGGCTACGTCTATGGGCAGACGTGATTCACGCCCATATAGTAGGTAGTATGGTGTGTACATTGCCGATTTTGTTACCGGTGATGATCGGTATGCAGACATAATGCTTGGTATAAACTTTGGCCAATTTGTTTATGTCACATTACAATATTGTCTGAGTGACTGCTCTATCACAGAGTTCATACATTCAACAGTTGCATTGGTCTGTGGGTGATATGAACTAGTTTGAACCTTAGAAATCTGAAATGCATTGCACATTTCTTTAATAATTTTTAACAGAAAATCTGTTCTTCTATCAGACAACAGGGTGTGTGGAGCGCCATGCCTACATATTATTTCATTGTATACAATTATAGTAATTTCTGATGCTTCTTGAGTCTTTAATAGAAAGGCCTCACATCATTTTGTGAATGAATCCACTATCAATAATATATGTTTGAAGCCATTTGTGCTTGTTGGTAATGGGCCCAAAATATCGACATGAAGCCTCTTAAATGGTTCTTCTACTGGAAGTTGTCGTAATGAAGCTTTTGCAAAGTGATAACTTTGAATCCCTTGGTGACAGCTTTGCAATGAGTCATGATAGGACTTGAGAATATCATCCTGGAAAAACCTTAGTACTACTAAGTGCCTAATTATTCTATCAGCTCGTTTACCTTTACCTCTTGGATAGTACATATGATACATTATACCATCCGTTATGGTGAGCTCCTCACATTCCTGCCTAACTTTTCGAGATTCATTATCATCTTCTGGTAATTCACTATTCACTAAATAGTTAATGTAAGGTTTAAGCTCATTGTCATTCTCTTGATGCTCTTTAATAGTTCTGCTCTCAATTGCAAGAATTTCCTCAGTTATCAGTAATGGGTCTGCCATGCAATACTGTTCTGCGCATGTGGTATATGTCTGTTTATGAATCGTGTGGTCAGTTGTGTGTTCTTGTGTGTGTGTGCTAAAACTCTCCCGTCCTCTGTACCATAAAGGCCTCTAAGTTATGCTAACTCTGTGATAAATTGACAGCAAGATACAGTTAAACTCGTTATTAAGGAACACTCTGCTAATGCAGGTTGCTGGGCCGGTACTGGGCCAATAGCGGAATAGCGGGCCATATCAGCCCTGTATTGTTCCAGTACCGGCCCAGCAACATACCGGTGCACCTTCTTTTGTTGTCAAATGATGGAGCTTCATAAGACATCGTATGACCATCCCTTATATGGAGCCACTGTCATTTGAATACAATGCGGATTTCTCATAGCAAATGCATTGAATTAGGAGACCACCTCTCTTTAGGGACCACTTTTACTGTCTATACCGGCAGGACCGTTGTTGTCAGGTTTGACATATATAATTGATTGCAGTGCCGGTTGCATCCTGTAATGGATGAATCCTATCTGTCACTCAAGTATATGACGTCATAATGAATTAGGCGCAGCTAAGTCCGTCATGAACTTTTAAAAGTACGGTACGCCCCCTATGTGTACAAATTGAATGTCTTTACTGCTTAATAACCATTCTGTTAAATATTTTGAAACTAATTTGACTGGTCCTATGGCAGCAACAGCACCCAGTCAAATTAGCTTCAACATATCCAAGAGTTTGCCTGTATAGTTACCATGATATTGGAAGTCAGGGTTCGATCGATCCCAACACATGCACAGCTTGGGCGAAGATTTGTTTGAAATGGGCGGGGCATGGCTAAAAGTGGATTCATCCATTATTCAAGTCACGAGAAATGTCCATCTACAGATAGGTAACACAGTTATTGTGGCGCGAACTCAATAGCGTGTCTTTTGTTAACATCTAAGCAGGATTCAAAATACAGTGAGAACGGAATAGCGCGTGACTTGAGTGACGAGATTCTTTTCTAAATAATATAGGCTATGAATAAATAATTGTGTAACACGGATTCTTTTGTCCCGTTATTGTATTATGGTGTTAAACTATGGAAAGTTTTGCGTGACGAGCTTGCGTCGAGTTATTGTCAAAACCAATGGAAAGATGAAACTTCAGTCAAGTAAATAGACACACAATCAATCTTAAATATCGACCCCCAGTGTCTCTATCCGCAAGCAGCATACAGAACAATTGTCTGGAGCTATATATGCATAAGCTTTCAATTAACTTTCCAAATGAAAGCCCAAGAGAAATGACCACTAAGAAATTATAGATACATTGTAACGTCACAAGGTGGCAATCTTTAGCACATGCTGTCCATTGACCACCTGCATCAAACAGACCATTCGCCTTTGGCCGAATACACAAGCGGATACTCAATGCCGTTTTGTAAATTCGGTATTCAGAAACTTGATCCAAGATCAGACTTTCCTTTCTCTGTAGGACAACTCACCCCTACTACACCCGACGCACCTCACACACCCGATCAACGGCAAACATGGGATATCTTTGTTTCTGGGAGGTATCTTTCTTGTGTTAAGCTATGAAGAAAATGGATTAATCCAGTCTGTCAGTCAAGTACATATGGCGTCATAATCAATCACGTCAAAGGTAGGATGACGTCACAATCAAATACGTCATGTATGGAATATCTAAGTCCCCCATAAACGTTCAATAGTCCGTCAAGTTGTATGAATTGTATGTCTTTAATATTTAACGAACATATGCAACAACAACAGCACGCAGTCAAATTAGTTTCAAAATATTCAACAGCTTACCGGTATAGTTTACTGGAAATTGATATTCAGGGAGTTCATGGTTCGATTGATCCCAACACAGACAACGTGTGGGTGGAGCTTAAATAGGAATTGGTGGGGCATATCTAACGGTGGATTTATCCATTGGATATGTAAGCGGGCAGACAAAACATACTTGTATTTAGACCTACGTGTCATATCGCTGCTCTTCTTTCTGATGACTATTAGGCCTATCGGATGATAATTCACCTTTCCAGAGTATCACGTCATAATCAACTACGTGATGTGTAGAATGACATCATAATGAATGACGTCACGAATGACGTCGATAAGTACGTCACGAACGCATATTTGAAGACGGTCTATGCGTTGTGGTACAAATTGTATGTCTTTACTATTTAACAAATATTCTGTTGAATATCTTGAAACTATTTTGACTGGGCGCTGTTGCTGCAATAATCAAATTAGTTACAAAATATTCAACAGCTCCATTGCATAGTTTTCAGCAAATTGATAGTTAAGGCATTCGGTCAATCCCAACACGGCGAGGTGTGAGTGGAGCTTAGCTCGTGATGGACGGGGCATAGCTAGAAATGGTAAGGTCCATTACTTTTCGCTGTGTGTTTCTAAACAACAGTAGCAAGATGCTTTCCAAAACCTAATGCCCCTATCTGTAGCAAAGCTATCGTTGAATTTCAAACCTGCATTTAAATTCAGAGCAATTCAATAGAACATTCCTCTCATAAATGTTCTCGAATATACCTAGTAAGATGCTTGATCGCCATTTTAATGATGGCGGGGAGCTGGGGTTGAGGCTGTGGTGGTGGTGATGATGACTATTGCTCTTTATCTGTAGGAATTTTGTCAAAATACACTGTTATGCGAGCCAAATATAATCACACGTTGGCATTGCGTAGACTGATCTTGATCGATCTTACGCACTTTGAAACATCTTGTTACTCTTGGATTGCAATCTCTTCTTGGTAAACGTCTCAGACATATCATTAATCAAACACGACATCTCTCTTTATGATCAATCGCTCAGCTCTTGCGATTCGGCGACCTCGAAATGTAATCGAGCGAACTCATTGAGAAAATTAGCCAGTTCTCACAGAATTGTTGACAATTTATCAAACTAAACGCTAAAGACGAATACGACGATGTATACGGGTATAAATTCTCATCAACTGACTTTTCATTTTGCATTTTGACCACAAGACATGGGTTCCTTAAATAACCACCATCTTTTGGGCCCACATGTCACGAGACTTGCCCAGTACGGCAAAGAGGGCATCCCTGTCTGCCTGCCTGCCTGCCTGCCTGTCTGCATGTATCCGGCCTGCCTGTCCGCCTGCCTGTTCAGAGCAGTATCTCAACGACTACTGGTTCGATTAGGCTCAAATTTTAACACAATAAATATTGTGAAAGAGGAGTTAAATATTAGGGTAATCAGAATAAAACTCGGATCCGGATCAGATACAATTTTGGATCTATGGATATTTTAGGAACTATTGGTCGGATTCTGCTCACAATTTAACACAAGAAAGAGTATCATTGGCCATACACTAGGTTTATTTAAACATATTTTATTGTATCATGTGTACAAAGGGATTGCTTATTTCCGCCCTCTCCCAACTGAATAATTACATGGCAGCAAAAATTAAAAGTAGTATGCTAAATAATATAACTATGTGTACATAAGTAGAAGTGGGGCGAGCTGGTCGCCTTTGAAAAGTCGTTGCTGTGTCAGAGCAACCAACTAATTTGCATCATTATCACATTTTTTCCTTTGATCTCACCGCCTATTGAAAAAGGTGTGAAGAAGGCGACCAGGTCTCTGCCATTCTGATTGGATGTTAGATGTAGAAGGTGTCCAAAAGCTCCCCCCCCCCTTATTAAATCACGTGGCTCCTGTCATCCAATGAGGTGAGCTTATGGGAATTAGCGTAATTATTGACAAGGGTTAATGACTGGGTAATTAAGGATGATTGCCAGGTTGTGTGTGGACCCATCTTTTCCTGTGTGCCTCCAGGCATCCAGTGCTGCGAGCTTAAGGGTAATTAGTGTAAAGCTGATTGATGAGGGTTAATGGGTGTCATTAAGAATGATCTCTTGGAGCCATGCCAAACGTGCAAGGGTTAATGTATTACGTAATGAGGGACGACCAGGTTACATGTCTGGACACATTTCCTGGGAACTCGTTCGATGGCGAAGCCCCCACCCCCACCCCCTCATTAAATCACGCGTCTCCAGGTATCCAATGAGGAGCGCTTAAGGGTAATTAGCATAATGACGTGTGACGAGCATTAATCGATGGTCATTAGAGTATAAACGCAGCATTTAAAAAATCTGATCCGTAAGAGTTAACGCTTTTGATTTTTGTTTAAACCATTTGTTCAAAGTTTATTTTAAGTATGAATACAGGCTATTTTATGGGTTGTAACATACCCATAATGCTCAGTAACAATCTACACATACACATTATGAAATGTAATGACAAATTTGTAGTAGACATACGTGAGCTTAGTGTTAGTAGTGTTTACCCCACCAAGCGTCTTTATGACACCAAGTGTTTATGTACGGTAATACGTTTCGCATAAGTGAGATATCCTGTGCTGTATCTATCTGTCGGTGTTCTGGTCCACTCATCAAGCTCCCACCCTTAGGGCCAGTCCTCGACTCTCGGCCTTCATGCTGACGATGCTCATGATCTTCGAATTTCACCCCCCTTTTATACTCGAGGAACGTCAGAGCTGGCTGTCTGAACCAACCAGCGATCGCCATACCAACCAATCAGCACACTAGAATACTGTGATGTGTACACAATTATCTATGTATTACTTTATGTATTGATGTGTAGAGTGACTTAGTAAGTCACGTGTACACAAAATCACTATCTATCTATCTAGTTATATATATATATATATATATATATATATATATATATATATATATATACGTGATTATGACATCATAGAAATATTTTGAGCACAATTTAGCGGGGAGAATCGAAGATAACTCGCCCATTTCTGAACCGATTTTAAAATGGTTTGAAGTTTTAAAAAGCTCTGGTGCTGATTGGTACAAAGAATGACGAAAATAGTTAGATTAAAGATATTTACAAGTACTGACTCGGTACACTAGAGGTACACACTCACCTCCATCCTTGACATGCACGTCGTCGATGAAATGTTCGAACACGCACATGCGCACTATGTGTTCTAACAAACTTAGTCATTTTCACGACGAAATGTCTCTCGTATGGGCTTATACATGCTTATTACTCTACCCAGGGGCGTGTGCTTATGGGAATGATCTGAGGATGGGCGGCCTGTACCCAGCTTGGCTGGGACAGCCAGTACTCGCCAGGTCGATCCGTGTCACAATGACATCAGTCTCATGAATATTAATATTGGGGTAATGACATCATCCTGACGTCATCGTCATGAATATTAATCATACCCGCAATGGTAGTATACATCACATTTTCGAAGCCAACCACTTCGACTTTATAGATCAATTATTATAGTAAAACAGTAGGTTACTAGTTTTCAACGTCATGAATTTGCCTAATAATAGTAGCTTTTATACATAAGCTACCATAGTCGAATCGACTGTACTGACCTGGGAATACACTAACAAGTTTATTTATTCTATCACTGTATTTGTGGAAAATGGTGAACTCCCAGATATAAAACCATCCTCTATGTATAAAACACGGACCATGACGGGCAGTATAAGATATGGATAGACAGGCAATTCACGGACAGAAACAACAAAATTGCATTACCAGGCATTTATGAAAACATAAATATATCAAACATATATGTATGGTGGGGGGTGGGGGTGTGGGGTGTGTGTGTGTGTGTGTGTGTGTATATATTTCCATTGGGTCACATAAGCACACATCAAGAGTTTACATATCGTTAATTATATGCAATATTTGAAGGAAAATATAAAGCTATTTTTTTTGTAAAATAATAAAAGAATTGTCTTCATACTCTTGAAAACGCTCAACTATTAACCCTAATTACCACTCTGATGTCAATATTCTATCTTTTACTGTGTCAATTTCAAAGAAATTGGTGTGCATATTTCAACAATTTCAAACATAAGCTGGATAAGTGTCCGCATGTAGATCTCCGCAAAGCATGGTTCCCGCATGTTGTTTCAGGACGGAAGCGGTACGATCTCAGGACAGCAAAAACACGGTATAAGCAATGTCTGCTGGATACACAACATAAGTTCTACATAATGCGGTAGTTGTAAAAGTTCCCGTTATAACAACGGTAAGTTGTAATGTTAAGATAACCCATTAACAGAGAGGGTTATTGATACAGTTGTAATTAAGATGTACTTATTTAAGCTTAACGGTGCGTGGTGCGTTAAATAGCTCTTGTGGTGCACTGAGCAAAGTTTACTTGGCTGCAGTCGAAATGTTAAACTATCACACACGACATGCATTGTGGTTGCATATCCACTTTTCGGCATGGCTGGCAGATCTGGTGAGTTATCCACCGAGGAACATCGCTGGCTCTAGGTCATGTAGAATTAGATAAGTGGAACTTAAGGGTCCATCGTTAAACAGTTCCTATACAGGTATTAATTAAACAGGAACATATTACACTATAATGATATAATTCACAGTGCAGTGGCCTGAGAACTGTTGTGGTCCGAGCTGAGCTGGAAGTTGAGGCGTACCGAGATGATGCTGAATTCCGTCTTCGGTGTTCCAGTTATTCTTGGGCAGCTCCTGACTGGTCGCCCCCAGCCGCAATGCTCTCAATTTACTGAAATCATCGCCTTTTATAATCTCTGCAACGTCAGAACCTGGCTGCTTCAACCAATGAGAATTAGCTGAACCAGCCAATCAGCGTGCTGGAAATCCGTGACATCTACACATCTATCTAAATATTATGATAGATATAGATGTGTAGATGACGTAGTACGTCACATGTATGCAAATCACTGATCATCCAGCTATATATATATATATGATTACGACGTTACAGAAATGTTTAGAGAATAATTTAACGGGAAAAAACGGCGATAACTCAGACATTTCTGAACCGATTTTAAAACAATTTGTGGATTTGAGAAGCCCGTCGAATTCTGGTCTTGACTGATACCAGATTCGATGGAAACAAACAATGATAAAGAATTAAGATGTGCCTACTCGGCACACTAAAAGTGCCACTCACTCTTGGACGTGCTACACAGGCTCTGTCAATACAGCGACTAGCGAATGTGCGTTACGCATTTTAATGAACTTAGTCGTTTTTATGACGAAATTCCTCCCGTATAGGCTTATACACGCTTATAGCTCAGCTCTACCGAGGGGGGGGGCGTGCTTATGGAACGAATCCAGGACGGACGGCGCATACCCAGCCTAGCTGGTATGGCTCGTACCCGACCAGTCGATCCGTGCTACACCACCTCCTCCTAGTTTGACATCCATGACAAATGATCACGCATCGCGGATCGCTGCATGGACGCATGCTAGGCAGGAATTATAGACTTCCTGGGTAGGCGTGTGGCCTGAGAGGAGTAGTGACGCAATAGACGTGTGTTATGAGAGACAGAGCACATAGAGGTTCTGAAGAGGACAAGGGAGACATACTTTTAGTTTTGATTTTTGATCTGAAATTATTTTTCCATGTATTTTTTTTGTTTTGTTTTAATTTTCATCTCTCGGTGCATGCTAACTTTTATTTAGTTCTATCATTCCTAAACCATAGCTCGCATGGGTGTTCTCTTTGGGTGTGGATAAGTATCATCTCTGCAGAGAACACCCAAGCTCCAACGTACCACAGTTAAGTTTTTATAATATAAAAGTAATATATAAGAAAAGTTAAAACATACTATAGGAATAATACCAGTAAACAAGTATTAAGTTTGGTTAATTACCTGCACACCCTGGGTAATAAGGGGTACGCAACATGTATAAAGATTAAATATGTATATAGATGCGGCCCATTATAGCGGGTCCGCACGGGCAGCTCTTGCTAACCCATAGCCATCCTGACATACTAAGACAGGAAGAAAAATAATAAGAAAAATAGTATTTAATAAGCGAAAAAGCTAGTTTATCAGGCAGCCCCAGCATAGCTGAGACTGCATGATGGGATTATAATGTTATTGCACTGTGGTGTGTTGTTTACTGTATGTCGCACACGATGTTCTTATAGCACAGGAGTCCACAGTGCTCATAAGAAAATAATATTAAAAATAAGATAATAATATTATTTTACAAAAAATGTTCCATTTCTCGCATCACTCCAGAATTGTGCTACATCCCTGGCAGAAATGACCGCAAACATTAGGCACAAAATTATATAATATATAATTACACTACAGCTCAGAAATATGAGTGAAAACAGTTTGTACAATTACAATGCCATCGTATGGAGATTGTGAATACAGTCAACTTGAGTGTCTGTGTTTCTGACATGTTGGTGATTTTGATTGATATGCGTGGCTGGTTATCTGTGGATGATACTTGCGCTGTAGTGAGAATATGATGTTTTTATTGCCGCTGGGTCCGGGAGGGGTGCGGCGGTGAGGTGTCAACTTTATCGAACCTGCTGGTATTTTGCTCTGTAATGGCCGAATGGCCGAGCCCGTGGGCAGGACAGAGTTAATTTGGAGGGTGGATGACCTGAAGGATGCTGTCGTAACTTTGATCAATCCATTATCGAATTCAACTTTTTCGGTAGCTAAATCCTACTTGTGACTGACGACAATGCGGGCATCTTACTCTCTTAATAACATTAACTGTTATTACATGTGAGTGAAGTGTAGTATCGTTAGCTGTTTCTGTACGACGTGTCTGGGAGGGACAGGGGGTGGGGGTTAGTGGATGGTTCTCCCGTAGCTCGTACTGTAGATGGCTGTGGTGCATTCCTTCTATCCGCATGATCAGTTCTCCCATAACCGGATAAGGTGTGTGCAGGAGAAATATTGGCTTGTGTTGGTGCAGATAAATTTGTTGCAGAAATTTGTATGTCCCTAATGGTCCTTAATTAAAAAGGTTCTGTGCTGCTAAGCGGTGTTGTGGCTGGTGATGACTGTCTCCGTTAGTATAGCCGAGTATGTGTGTGATGTGCGCGCAATGATGAATTGACGTATCCAGGCATGAAGGCAAGTGTGTTCGGTGTGTGACTGACATTCTGTCTGCGGTGTGATGTCCTGACTGCTCATGGGGGGGGGGGGGGGGTGCTTGGTGGACTGGTGGATAGGGTGGTCCTTGGGTGGAGGGACGTGGTCATCTCCCATTACACGACAGTTGGTGCCTTGTCATATTTTTTGGACACCGGAAAAATTCCAGCCGAGAGTCTGCTGAACAGGCTGTTTCCCTACCCAGCGGGGGGGGGGGGGGGGATATTGTTGGTCTGTGCGGTGCAGGATGCCACCTTCTCTGTAGCAGCAGTCTCCCTCATATCTGAAGATTGATGGTCAACAGACAAAGCATGGAATGTGAAATGGAGTGGGCGGTGATGTCCGAATTTGGTGTATAGATGAGGGACACCAGTTGGAGCTGGGGCGATGGTGCTGTGATGGATAGGGGTACCGCTTGGGTGGGGATTGGTCCGGTGATCTGGGGCATGGTCGGGTACACCTTGTACGGTTCTGCGGTTCTAGACACGCTAAAGCTTCATGCAGCCGCTTCACTTCCATGCTATTCATCACATGTTCCACCCCACAGGAAGCATGGCTTGGGTCAGCCTCATCTTCCGCTTTTGGTAACTCTATAAGGGGGGGGGGGGGGTGGTATAGCAATAAGTGGGTGGGAGTGGGAAGAGGTCGGTGGAACAATCCTTCCATCTGGCCCCTTGGACAGTACAAATGAGAAGTTCTCCAAATACGACTTCCCAGATCGAGTAGAACCGTGCTGAGGAGGGAGAGGGCGAGTACGTATCTTGTCACCATCCTCAGCATTAGCTGCTTGTTCAACGGTGTTCTGGCTTGGTAGAAGACGGGCTGAACTGGCACCATGGTGAGCTGCACTAATCGTGGGAATACCAGTTTCCATAGAAATTTCTGTCTAGGTACCGGTGTCATGAGAAAGGCCCAGCCCGAGCTCTGGTGCTGGGTCGTCACTGACACATGGTTTAAGCCGATCAAAGTGGATGACTGAGGTCAGGCCATCTGAAGCACGGATACGGTAGGTCACGTCCAACGGCTTACTTACTACCACATAGGGGCCTTTCCACTGGTAACTCAGTTTACTTGGCACGTTTGCAGATCGTCGTGCATCGTGTACCCATAACATCCTTCCTGCTTCATATGGATTTCCATTCACTCTCCAGTCGTGCCATATCTTTTGCCACCGGTGTGCAGTGGATAAGGTTGCTCTCACTAACTCATGGGCCTGTTCTATCTGCTGCTGCAAGAGTTCTACATAGAGAGATGGTGAATTCATGGCCTAACATTAACCGAGCAGGGGTGTAACCTGTGCTGGAATGTACTGAGGTGCGGTAAGCCATGAGCACATATGGGAGTCGAAGATCCCAATCTCCACAATCAAGGCGTGTTTCCTTTGTCAACATTTCCATCAGCGTACAGTTGAAACGTTCTACCATACCGTCGCTACGCGGATGATATGGGGTTGTTCTTGTCTTGACGATGTGAAACAATTTGCAGAGCTCTGATATGAGCCGGCTCTCAAAATTACTTCCTTGATCAGAGTGTAGCTCATAGGGCATACCGAAACGGCATAACACATTGCTTGCCAGGACCTCCGCTACTGTGGACGCCTCTTGGTCCGGCAAAGCAAATGCTTCCACTCACTTCGTAAAATAATCTTTTAATACGAGGATGTACTTGTTTCTGTCATCCATTGTATTCAAGGGTCTGAGCACGTCAATAGCCACTCGCTCACATGGTGCACCAACAATTTTTACTTGTAGTGGTCCATAATGGTGCTGGCCAACAGCACGTTTTTGGAATGGGATACATTTGGCAACCCATGCCTTCACACAATCGCGAATCCAGATCCAGTGGAATCTCTGTTTTATGCATGTCACCATCCTTTCCATGGCTAGATGCCTGGCATTATCATGTAGTTGTTGTAGAATGTTGTTTCGATAACTTTCCGGGATCACCAGACGGTTATTGATGTAAAGAACGTTGTTGTTGATATGACATTCTTCGAACCGCTGGTAGTAATATTTGTCCATTGGAGATAGTGGTGTCACAGATTCCTTGGGAGGACATACCCCCTCCTGAATCCATGCATATATATGTCGTGTATGCACGTCTGTTGCTTGTTCGTGTGCGACTTTCTCCGGATTCCACTCTGTGCACCGCAATTCGGGGAACTCTGGAGATGGCTGTGTAGATTGTGTCACGGTTGCGGCCTCTTCGTGTTCATCTCCTTGCCCGACTGAGGGCATCAGCATTGCCATGCAATTTGCCGGGACGGTGAACAACGTTAAAGTTATAGGCCTGCAGCGATTCCTACCATCTCGCTACCGGGCCCTCTGGATTTTTAAGGTTTCTGAGCCAGCGTAGTGAGGCATGGCCCATACGGAGAGTAAATAGGTGACCGTACAGAGTGTTTATAATACTTGACGAAATGTACCGCCGCCAGTAGTTCTCGGTTCGTGGTTGCATACCTTTTTTCTGTTTTGTTTAATGTATGTGAACCATAACCCAACACCTGCTCCGTTCCATCATCCATGACCCGAGATAGAACCGTGCCAATAGCGTAAGCTGACGCATCAGTGTTCAAGATGAAATCGAGGTTTGGATTAGGATGAGCAAGAATCGGGGTGGTCGTCAAGAGTTCCTTCAACGCCATAAAGGAACCTTCACACTCACTCGTCCACTCGAATGGTCGATCCTTTTCGGTGAAGCAATCTCACTGAAATGACGGATGTATCAACGATAGTACTGGCATAGGCCGAGAAAACTCTGAGTTTCTGTGATCGAAGAGGGCATTGGCCACTCTCTTACTGGCTTTGTTTTTTTACGGCTGGGTAGGCACCCCATCCCCGGATATGACGTGTCCCAGGAACTCGACGCTCTATCTGAAGAGATGACATTTCTTGGGTTTGAGCTTTAAATTAGCCGTACGGAAGCGTGATAGCACGGTGTCCAAATTTGTTAGTGTTTGCTCAAATGTGGGACTAAAGACGATTACATCGTCGATGTAACAGACAGATTTCCCATTGCAGTGTGGTTATTATCACACCAATGAGATGCTCAAAAGTTCCAGGAGTGTTGCACAAGCTGTAGGGCATCTTGTGGAATTGAAAAAGACCATCCCTACATACGAATGCGGTCTTTTCCATGTCAGCTTCATCCATGGCTACTTACCAGTAGCCACTAGCTAAATCAAGTGTACAAAACCACTTGGCTCCGGACAGGGAATCCTAGGCCTGATCTATTCTAGGTAGAGGATATGCATCTTTAACGATAAGATCATTAAGGCAGCGGTAGTCGATACAAAACTGCAAGGTTCCGTCCTTTTTGCCTGCTAGTACTATGGGGCTGGCACATGGAGATGCTGATGGTTCAATAATACCAGTCTGCAACATGTTGTTTACTTGTTGATGGGCTTCTGCTTCCTTATGGATGGGAAGACGTCGTACCAGTTGTCACACTGGGCGATTATTTCCTGTATCGATCGAGTGTCGCACAAGATGAGTTTCTCCGAGATCCATGTCTCCTGATGAAAAACTATCGCGATACTTATAAAGTAATGTCTGTATTTGTTGTTTTTGAGATTGCTGTAATCCTACTGTGGCACGTAAGTACAAATCATGTAGATGTTCCGGTAAATCATCAGTAGTTTCTGTAGGTGCTGTGGTTAGTGCAGGTGCTTCCAAAGAAATCACATCCACCAAATGGCCTCAACGGAATCCTGGTTCAAGAGTTATATTATAGGATCCGCTGTGCCATCGAACACTCTAAATGGTATGTGTTCTTTGTTGGTGGTGTCCACAATCATACGGGGACTTGTGCATTGTGAAGCGATCATGTAATCGGGGTCGGGTTCCAGCATGGAAATGTGTGTTGTTTCCTAACTGTGGTGCTGTGGCCCATAGGATCTGTTCTTGTCGACTCAATGGTGGCTGTACTTGAAAGTATCAGAGCACACGTGTCGTATAATGATAACTCCGGTCCTTGAGGTATCCATCGGCCGTGTATGTCAAGTTCTTGTTGTTTGCAGTGTATGATGGCTTCGCTGGCCCTAAGAAAATCAGAGCGAAGAAGGGTGTCGTTTTGAATAGAGGCAATGACAACTCACTGTATGAATTGCATCTCCTCTATTTGTATGACTAGATTAACTACTCCAGCCAGGGGCACATCGGCTCCTGTAGCTGTTTGTAGAAAGATGTTTGTAGGCATAAGGGGTGGCTTTTTATGAGGTGGGATGCTCTCATACAAGCGCTTGTTGAAAACAGTGATGGAAGCCCCAGTGTCAACGGTGGCACTGGTGGAAATACCACCAAACAGACAGGCACACTTGTAGATAACTTTTTGGTACACCTGTGGAAGTGTCTCCAATGATGCCATCTGTGAAAGGGGCTGCAGAGCGGAATCATTCTGTATGTAGTCAGCTTGTTTTTGGATGGCTTCCTTTAACGTTGCTGATGGCTGAGTGAGGAAAGGGCCAGTCCGTCATCGCCGCTGCTATGAGTGCTTTGGTGAAGACAGAGCTGGTGGTAGCAGTGGTGAGAGAGTTTCTGCTGTTTCTGTATGTGCAGTGTTCGTATAGACTGCAGTGCAGATGGGATTTTCGCGATCACGGATTAATGCTACCTGCATGAGCCACTTCTTACAGCGCATCATTATATGTTTGGTGGAAGTGCAGAAGAAGCAGTGATGTCATGGAATTTGCTCATATCAGCGGCAGCGTCGTCATTTACGAATCCATGATGTGGAGAGGATAGTTTCTCCCACACCGCTGCTGTCTGTGGATGCGGGAGATGATTCTGTGCAGGATGGTGTTTTGCATACCACCAAAGGACACCGAGAGTTTGGCGTCTTGGTGGTGGAACGTGGTGCTTGCAAAAACGTTGTTTCAAAGGAGGTGCTACAACCTATCACTGGCGTTTTACACAGGAAAGAAGGTTTATTAGATGCAGACATTGTGGGGTCACTTTGTCCGTAAGAGGGGGATGACGGTGCTGCTGATGGGGGAGGCATCGTAGGCACCGACATATATGAAGCCGTGCATATGGGTGTGTGTGAAAATGCTGATGTCTGATGGTGATAGTTGGCCACCGGACATTGTTGTACGGAGGCCTCAGTAGAGCCAGGTTGTAAGAACGGACTAGTCTCCGGATGCAGCTTGCTAATTCCGGTAGAGTCTCCCCCCGTGCATCGTCTGAGATTTTTTAGTTGAAGGCGACTAGTTTCTCCTAGGGCGGTGTCGCCGAATCGTTCTGACAACACTCGTTCTAGCTGTGTGTAGGTGGGGGGGGGGTGTAATCAGTCCAGAGGTCCGCGAGAACTTGGAGTGCTTTTCCTGAAAGTTTCGCGGCAAGATATTCCCCCATTTGCTGGTCGTTCCACCCGTTCGTTCTACTAATGATTTCAAACTGAACTTTGTAGTTGGCCCAGTCGTTCTCCCCACTAAATTCCAGGGGGAGAATAACTCAGCCAGGACCATAGGAAGAACAGAGTGGTGCAAATCCGGGTGGTGGTCGCACTCGGGAGACTGATGAGAAAGCTGATGGTGGTCGACGTGCGGGTGATGGTGGTGGTGGTGTCAGAGTTTCCCGCCGGCGCTGCTGTTGATGAGAGGAAGCTGCCTATAAGAATAATAATAATAATAATAATAATAAGTATGTGGTTGCGTACGTAGATCTGCTGAGGCCCGCCCCGATGTTGGTTAATAAACTGGTGTTGGTCTATGGATGGAAGGCGGTGCAATGTGAGGATAACGTAGTCATTCTTCAGGTTGTTGTTGCAGTGGCAGACATTCCTCATATGGCGGCGGTGCGGTTGGCTGATGGGTGTGGTGTGTGGCATGATTGATGTATCAGTTGAATGGAGGTGCTGATTCCTCCAGTTGATGTCATGATGTTCCCTGAAAATAAGGTAGTACATTTAATGGGGACAATACGGGAGGTTGTACATCATAGGGATTATTATTCTTATTACCCTGCCACATATCACCTACTGATGACGGGGGTGAATAGTAGTGGTGAGAAGGATAGTATGTTTGGCCGTATACGGGTCTTTGTCGAGATCGTCCACAGCCCAGCCTTGATGGTGTTGGCCTATTGCGGACATCTGGAGTAGTGCGGAATTCAGTTCCCACCTATGAGGCATCGCGGAATGTTCCCTCACTAATGGGTGAGAACTGTTGTAGATGCGGTGCTGGTGATTCCGCACCGCTGGAATTTGGTCCATAGTCGGTGAGCATGCGAGCATTGTGTCCATCGTATGAGGCTACCTCTTGATCGAGGGAGTCATCGCTGAATGGAGATTCTAGCTCACTGTATGGTGTGGGCGTGAGTTCACTGCGCCATGTTGTTGTTCTTCAGGCCCCACATCTGGCGCCACTTGTAGCTCGCCGGGTCATTTCGGGTCGTTCTGAAGTGTATGCCGTGCCACATGTACATGACGAATGATGATGTCGGCTGGCTCCCGGTCTCAGGGTTATGGATTCCGAGCGATGCTGCCCTGCGTGAAACAAAGACTGGCTCCTAAGGCCGGTGGAAGTCAATCGTTCCTGTTGGGCCGTGCAACCATCGCCGCTAACATTAAATTGCACAGTATCAGCCCATGAGTTTGTGTCACCGGTATGCCTGTCCATAGCAATTTCGTGATCCATAGACTTACAAGATTTGATGGGTGACCTAAAGTAATTAAAAGTAACTAAGTATATCTAAACAAACTGTACAAGTTTGTGTGATACAATGGTATTCAAATAATACATAACATAGAGACAGTCTGATGAACCTTTATATGTGGGGTCACCGGAGGTACCACTCAGACTCGCAGGTCCACAGATGTACACCTGTAAAGGAGGCTCCCGCATACGAGATCACTAATTAACTTAATATAAGCTCGTACACCTCTATGCTGAAAGGGAAAAGAAACTCCTAGTCATGGCGAGAGGCTTTGTGCCTCGCGCGGCATTACTTCTGATGCTGTGACTTTGGGTGAGAAGTAGTAGCCTCACGCGGGCCGCCGTCACTGGATCCTTGTGAGAGGTAAGTGCCTCGTGCGGGCCTCTGTCACAGGAAAATGGTGCCACCGGAGAAGCAGAGGGACAGAGATGGCCAAAAAGGGCCACTCTGTATTCAACCAAAAGTGCTGCAAAGAAAAGACCATCCTAGTGAAACTATAACTAAAGTGTTGCGTGATGTTTTACGTGAAGACGGGACGAGCGATTCCCGAAGGATTCCCCAGTCACCATCTTATGTAGTTCCAAGATACTGAATTAGTAGGTGCCGCTTTTATTCATGCAGGCCTTCTTCTATGCCTAACCTACCATTTAGGTTTTACAGACACAAACTATTTTAGGCCGCAAATGGCGGGAACCCTACCTATCTTTGGATGCAGCTGTTAGTGAGTGCAGACACCCCAAGGCATCAACCCTCAAGAACAGTGTGCGTACATGTTACATTGCAAGACATCCGAGCTTGGTGAGGATCCGGATGCCTTGCTCCGTAACCACATAAAACATCACAGGACGATGGCTACTTTTTCACACAAGCAGATTATTCCAACTGACCTGTCATTAAGGTGGGGATTAGAGAGACGAATATCCACCGTAAATGTCCTTCCTGCAAGGGCGTGGCAGGTTCCAACATCTTGCCCAGACATGTGTACAGAATTCGGTGGAGATGCGCATCTCGTCCGTCACCACATCCTATGGAGCTGAGTTATTGACCTAACATTAGGTTTATATCCAAATTGCCCAAATATGCACTGCGGTGCGGGAGATATATCCTAAGAGGCATAAGGAGAAATAATAATAATAATAATAATAATAATAATAATAATAATAATAATAATAATAATAATAACGTTTTCGCAGTGCTTCCTACATTGGCAATGACACTAACTAACAAGTATCCGAAGATACAGGGGAGGTGTATTTAACACCGCACCTTGGCCATCACCACTCGGAAACCTCCAATAGTTTCCCAGGGTCGGATCAGTCCACGGTGCGGATAGGGGCATCCAAACAATTAAGAAGCCATAAGGCTTAGTGGAACATGAAGAGAGACAATAACTTTATAGATATGAGGCCCTATATGTATGTTGGCCAATTTAACACAACCTTGCCGGAGTACGGGGCTAGGTTACCGTAATGACTGGAAAAGGGGCGTACACTACATGTCTCCTAACGAAGAAAGTGTCTCTAATCACATTAAACCTATCCTATCGAGCTGAATAGTAAGGTTTAGTTGGTAGCATGCCAGGATAAACAGAGTTATAAGCATGGACAGCGACCTTAGTGAAACATGATGGTGGCAGGAGAAAGTGATGCATATAAAAATGTTGCTGTCTAGTATTTCCTAAATGCACTGTGGTCCTAAGTTTTCTATAAATAAACAAAACATATCAACAGATGGCTACTTGCCATATACCTAACCAACCAAATACAGAACGGTGACGGTATACTATTTGATTAGAACGGTGAAAATACAGGTTGATAGACCTAATACGGTGCGGTTAGCAAAACACCTTACAGTAAACAAGGATAAATATAAACAGCGATAAAGAAATTATAAATAGCGGTCCTAAGACCGGGATGGTACCTATTAGTCATCAGTACCTTCACAGCAATAAATTATAATAATTTTTGATGATGTAATTAAAGATATCATGTATAGTTACTTGAACACCCAGTAGCCATTGTTATTTGCGGGCTACTATGTTACTGAAATTGAGACGTCACTAAAACCGTAACATGAGTCGACAAGTTCTCCGAAAGCTGGATAAGTGACCGCATGTACATCTCCGCAAAGCACGGTTCCCGCATGTTGTTCCAGGACGGAAGCTGTATGATCTAAGGACAGTAAAACATGGTACAAGCAATGTCTGCTGGATACACAAAGTAAGTTCTATGTAATGCGGTAGTTTTAAAAGTTCCCGTTATAACAACGGTAAGTTGTAATGTTAAGATAACCCATTAACAGAGAGGGTTATTGATACAGTTGTAATTAAGATGTACTTATTTAAGCTTAACGGTGCGGGGTGAGTCAGAGAGCTCTTGTGGCACACCGAGCAAAGTTTACTTGGCTGCGGTCGAAACGTTAAACTATTACACACGACATGCAGTGTGGTTGAATATCCACTTTTCGGCGTGGCTGGCAGATCCGGTGAGTTATCCACCGAGGAACATCGCTGGCTCTACGTCATGTAGAATTACATAACTGGACCTTAAGGGTCCACCGTTAAACAGTTCCTATACATATATTAATTAAACAGGAACATATTACACTATAATGACATAATTCACAGTGCGGTGGCCCGAGAACAGTTGTGGTCCGAGCTGAACTGGAGATTGAGGCGTACCGAGATGATGCTGAATTCCGTCTTCGGTGTTCCAGTTATTCAGTCAAGATCCCGTGCTTGGGCAGCTCCTGACTGGTCGCCCCCCCCCCCCCCCCCCCCCCCCGGCGCGACTCGCTCTTGGACGCGCTACATGTGCTCTGTCAATACAGCGACTAGCGCCTGCATGCGCCCTACGCGTTTTAACGAATTCCTCCCGTATAGGCTTATACACGCTTATAGCTCTACCCAGGGGGTGCATGTTTATGGAACGAATCCAGGACGGACGGCGCGTACCCAGCTTAGCTGGTGCGGCTCATACCCGACCGGTCGATCCGTGCTACACCACTGCCCATTTTCAATTTACATATATGCAAAATATGTTATGAAATAAACAACTTTGAACTTTGTAGTGACATTTGCAGACGATATTTCGGGAAATTTAATTGAGTGACAATCATCATCATCATTTTACGACCCATTAGCCATTGGCTTGTTATTTCCTCAGTGTTTTGTTGTAGTATGGCTTGCTCAGTCCAATTCAAAAGTTCTTTCTTTGATATCTTGTTTGTTCTTGAATCATTTGGCTGTTGTTGATTGATTAAATCTCCTCGAAACTGTTAGATTTAAGAGTCTAACCCTAGCACTCCGATGTCACAATTCTATCTTTTGTTGTGTAAATAACAAAGAAACTGGTGTACATTTTTCAACAGTTTGGGTGATGATGTTGCTACGACAGCAACATCCTCCACCAAATTTGCCGAAAAATGAACACCAAATCACCTTTTAATTTAATATGAAAATTAAAAATTTTGACATCGGAGTGGCTAGGATTAACAGTGATTTGTGGAAATGCTGTGGTGCAGATGTGTGCTCCCTGCATCAGCTGCAGTATGTCGCATGAGCTCATGGTAACACCCTGCTGCGCCTGGCATTTGGTTACTTATTATTGACTTGTGGAGGCTGTAGTTGGTCTTATTCCTGTTGTTTTCATTTTTTTGTGTTTGTCGTTATCCGAATCTCTTTCTCTACGCTAGTGTCTCTTCATGCCACCACAAAATGTGGACGTGGAAAACAGAGACCTATCTACTGAAAATTGAAATCGCTACAGAGCATGCTTTTGTCAATACACAGGCTACTCCAAGATCAGTCCACTGTATTGGAAGAAATGCAGTATGACTTTGTGATGGGCCGACCCAGTATACGTATGCCTGTTCAGTCGAATTCAAATGTTCTTTCTTTGAAGTAGATATCTAGTTTGCTCTTGAATAATTCAACTGTTGTTGCTTCCACTATTGCAGCTGGCAGAGAATTCTACTGTGGTACCATTCCATTAGCGAAAAAGTGCTTGCGAAAATCTTTGTTGCTGCGTTTTATGTTGAGCTTGAACCTATGATCTCTGGTCTGTGTAATACTGGATGGTCTGAAAAGGTAGTCTTTATCAATATTATATAGATCCCTGATGAGCTTGAATGTTTCAGATAAATCTCCTCGAAATCGTCTATTTTTCAGTGACATTAGATTTAGGGCTTCAAGTCTTTCCGTGTAACTGTACTCTTTGATTTGTGGGACGAGTTTTGTTGCTCGGTGCTAAACTCTTTCTAACTGCTGAGATTGCCTATTCAATCTTGGTGACCATGCCAAGTCGCAGTATTCGAGAATAGGTCTCACTAGAGACTTGTACAAGAGTGTGAAAGTAGATTGGTCAATCTTGGTAAATGTTCTCTTAATTAGTCCTATTGTGCCTTGGATACGATATTCCCTATATGCATATCAAAAGAAAGGTTTCTGTCAATATTCGCTTCCAAGTCTTTTTCTACCTCTGTCGTTGATACAGGATGCATATCGGGCGTATTCACCATACAGTATTTGGTTTGAGGGTTATTTCTGCCAAAGTCTATGACATGCATTTTATCTGTGTTGAAAGATAGTTTCAATATCTGCGGCCACTTACATACCAGTACTTTGTCTATGTTGTCCTGATTCTTACTGGTAGCTGGGTTGCCATATATCTTTGTGTCGTCTGCAAATATTTTACAGTGGCATGTTCATCCGTCAGCTAGGTCATTTATATATTGAAGCTTTTCCGGCCCGGCTGCCACCGATTGGAGCACTAATTTCATCCACACCAGTGTTTGCCACATGCGCTGGAGCGCAACCATGTCTGACACCAGCCGAAGTTGGTGTTCCCACTGACATGTAATATTCTGTAAGTGGCTTCGAAGCATGGCTAGTTTCAAGCTCTGGTAGTGTGGCATTATTACTGACAGGCTCTGGCTTTATTTTAACATCCATCCACCTAGCATTTGCAATACTTAATCTATCTGCTAGCTTGGTTTTATGATGCTGCTGCATCTGTATATCCAGCTAACAACTGCGCCATTGCGGCCATTGTTGCCTCAACCCCTAAGGCAGTGATAATGGCTTCTAGGCCTTCTCTTGCCTGTTCATGTGAGTCGGCCATAGGTGGACTGCAAGGCCTGCCATGTGCATTAACCGGTAGTGTGTTTTGCTCATGGTTACATAGGCCAAATCGTCTCAGGCTTGGCAGAGAAGAGCTCTGTTCATGGGCGCTGTATGTAGGGGTGTTCAGACCCAAACCATCATTACTACTGCCCATAAAGCGTCCATGATCTATTGAAAATGATTCATTGATGCTCATGCCTGGCTGTGGATATGCCAGAATATTTGTCTGCTCCATGGCAGTCGGTGGTGCTTCAAAATTATTTATCGTGGGACCAATACACGTCTCATTGGTGTCGCAAATGCTTCCCACCTCATGCTGCTGTTCAGCCTTTGGCTGAGGTCTTATTCCATACACAGATACAGCGTTCCTGTGAGGCTCCAGATTCAAATTCGTACTACTAGCGTTGGTAGTACTCACTGGGTGTACATCACTGGTAAGCTGGCGAATGTTAAGCCTTGATGCAAGCTGTTGTACTTTCCGTGACAACGCATGAGCTGTTGTACTTTCCGTGTAGGTAATCTTTCTCTCGCGCGCGCGCGCCCACACACACACCCACACCCACCCACCAAAATTCAAGCATAATATGGTGTTTCTGCAGCCTCCGAGATGTACCAAACACTATTCAAGAGGCGTCACTCTGCGTGGTAATGTGTTGTGCGTGATACGAGTTGTCTCCCTTGTATCGTCACAGGCTCGATATTATTTCAAGACGCTAGTGTAATATCATGAATAGTTGCAGTAACTATTGACCAAGACTACGTTATTAGCAATGTTACGGTGGTGCTAATGTTCTTGCAAAATTCACATACATACAAATATACTTGTGTGTATATTGACAACAACTGGTTAACTTTTGTATGCTGTCAATGGGGTCTCTTGGTGATTTCAAGTCCTAGTGACTCTGTAATTTTGTTGAAATCACCCCCAGAACGAACGATAATCCGTTTCGTCTGGTCTAAACAAAAATATGCATGACCATGTAGTTTTTAGACAGAAATATTTGTGCTAATCTGTGTGTATGAGCATAGGACTATGTGCGTTATTTAATGTGATCAGCTAGCTTTTTGAGTTGTAGATGGTGTGTTTTGTATGCTAAAAGTGAATGTTTGTTCGTATGTTTGTGTGTGTAATGTGTATGTGTGATCATGTCCTACTGTGTACGGTTTCTCTCTTCTACTACTATGATCATGAGTATAATGTTGTCTTGAGGAGCGTGAGCTAGGATAGCTAAACCAATGTATAAAACAAACCGAATTTGTGTAGATGATGTTCTATCGTCAACAATATTAACATGGTGTTTTAACAGCTAAAAGGAAACAGAACAGCAAACGTTAGTTCGTTGGTATTGTACTATGTAGGATATTGTGGAATCTAGCGGTCTGTAAACAGACACACTATTGCGCACTGTTGCTTTGCAAACAGTCTACAATAGTGGTGCGATTCCTATCATATCCACGTCAGTCTTACGAAAGAACTACTCTCTTCTCGTGGCTGTATTCACACATCAGATCATGTACACCGTACCAATGTCCACATGGTCTGCCTGTTGAACACATTCGAGGTAGGCCCACGCACGAGGAATGCCAGGGTATTGCGGACCAGACCTGAATTGGCACAACTTTGAGTTAGATCAGTGTTAGCTGTTACAGACTCACTACTTGCGGAAGCTTTCGGATGCTTGCCTGTAACATTCCCCTGTGGAGGCTATCACTACGAGTCTTTCAACTCTACGGTCAAGCTACAAACACAGAGAGAATTTGCCAACACCTCACCAGATCTTTCTACATCAATGTCTGTCTGTCTGAGCTGCTATGTATCGGCTGAGCTGTTAATTTTAGCAGCAACGTTAGAGCAGAATTTTGCGCGTTCATCTACAACAAATTTCGGCGTACCATGCTCCTAAAAAGACGAAATAATTATGCATCTACCATCAGTCTAACGTGCACAAACTTGGCAGCATATAGACATGCAGAGAGGCATAGGTAGAGTGCGCACGAGGAATGCCAGGGTATTGCAGTCTGAAAGGTTATTATGCCTGGGTGCTAATGTCTATTAGACACAGTCACCCACTGCTAGAAGCAGAAGGCGAAGGTATGTGTGTTGTAATATTTAAGGCGTTTATATGCTAGTTCCCAATGCTAGAGTCTAGACTCATGGTGTGTGTGTGTGTGTGTGTGTGTGTGAAGGCGAAGGTATGCCGTGTGCGCTGCCTTTTATACTCTCCAGAGAGCATATCTGCTGTTTTTATATCAACTTTTGATTGGCCAGAAGCGTAATGACGTAGTATTATTTGGGAACTCTCTCTAATTTGACATGTCTATAAATCACATGTATAACCTAATTGCTCATTCCATCAATATATGGCTACGAATATTTGTTTGGACGACTGTCTGTGTTATAAATCGTTCAGAATTAAGTTTTCATTGCTGGATAAAGTTGTGAACACCCCAAGAAATCAAATGATGCTTGGACAAGATGATAGGCCGTGACCTCTCTAACCCGCTAGTCAAGAGGGCGCAACAAAATTCCCACGGTTGAATTATGTCAAGCGGCGGGTTACAGCAGTTCTCTTGAATTTTTCGTGTATTTACATCACATAGATACTATTTTTCGGCATCAGAATATACCATCCTTATTCTCATATAGCCTGAAATGAGCTATGATAAATACAAAAGGTGCCGTGTTTCCCTCTAGCATGTCATTCTGACATCTTAAATGGTCGACCCCGATAAATGACGTCATGGGTGTGGTTTACTATACGCATTTCCGTGTTTTAAAATCGGCTCTTTCCTTGCTCAAGCATTATTTTCAGGGCTTTTAAGTGAATGGGTATGTCAAATATACATGTTTCTTTCCATCAATGCATTCTCGCAACAGTGCGACGCTGAATAAGTTTGTATTTGACTGTGAAAGGCAACATTACACAAGTATTTCCTTTTCTTGTTCGGAAAGGTATGTTGGGAGTCCCTCCCCTATGTAGAATAGGTCAACCAACAACTTCGCATCGTACGGTGAAAACCGCTGGTACCTGCATAATACGAGTACCAAACTATTATATTTGATCAGAATTGTTGCTAAATCGTTCCCCAATATCAGAATACACGTGAACATCCACCACAAAGTATTACACTATATATATATATATATATCAGAAAAAGCATAGGTCCCAGCACACTTCCTTGTGGCACGCCGCTGGTCAGCTCAATCCAGTCTGATGTTGTGTGATTGCTCCTTACTCTCTGACTTCTGTTACATGGATAGTTTCCTATCCATCTTACTAAATTGTTGCCAATACCATAGCTTCTCAGTTTTATTTGGAGTCATTGGTGTGGTACAGTATCGAATGCTTTTGTAAAGTCTAAATACACTTCATCAACAGGTTCATTTGAGTAAAGTTTGGCTGTTAGTTCTTCGAGGTATTCTATTAGTTGAGTTTTACATGATCTATTATGTCTGAATTCATGCTGGCACTTGGTAAATAGATTGGCTGTTTCCAGGAAATTTACAATTCTGTCTTATAAAAGACTTTAGGACTTTACAGAAGGTAGAGGTGAGACTGATTGGCCTGTAGTTGCTTGGGTCGTTTTTTAGCCTTTTTGTGTATGCCGCATACATTTGCCATTTTCCAGATGTCAGGTAATACGCCTTCTTCCAGAGACTTGCTAAAGAGTATGCATAGTGGTGTAGTGTTTTATTTAGCCGCTTATTTAATAATCTTACTGGTATTTCATCCAGGCCATTGCTTTTATTGGGGATGAGTCCCTTCAATTTATTTTCGATGGCAGTAGGTGTTATTATTATGTCTTTTAGAACAATACCATTGCTTCTGGGGCTAATAATTGTTGTAGAATTTTGAGCATTGTTCTTAGCATAATTTGGTGGTCCTATCGCTTTAAGTGGCCCGCGGAGATCTCGATGTTGCCAACTTTTATCAAATCGAACGGTCTTGAAAAATATGTTTTCAAGTGATTCAAATGAATTTCTCTGATAATATCGGTAGTTATCTGTAATTGACATTTGTAATTATTACTCTTCTTCTCGAAAATATAACGGCCATTAACTGAACGTAATATTGTTTTTTAATATTTTGACTAAGTAACCAGTTTTCGTTTGGATTTCATCATGTATTCTTAGGACTTCAACTTCAATGATATGCTCGACTGTTATCCGCAAGCAGACATCATATGTCGAGGACGAGTAGTGCGCATGCTATGTACAGTGGTGCTGTGCAAATTAAAAACACTAAGGGTCTGTCTAGATGGCGATTTTCTGGACGGCACTGGCTTTAAAGGCATTCACTGATGGGGCGGTAACAAGGTGCGAAGGCAAGCTGTTCCATGATTTCACAACTAACTGAACCTAGCTCTAGGCATAAACAGCATTTTGCTATGGCCTCTAGCCTCTCGTCTCTGAGGTGCAACCACATCCTTCCGTAGCCTGAAGATGTTTCCAGTTCTGGTATCATACAGTGATACACACCATTCAGTATTTTAAATACTTCGATCATATCCCCTCTGATTCTACGGAATGCAAGGGTTGGTAATGTGAGCCTTCTGAGCCTTTCCTCATAGGTCAGCTCCTTAAATCCAGCCAATTGTTTGGTGGCTCGTCTGCACATTCTCTAGCAGCGTTATCTGGGACTTTTTGAAAGGACTCCACTCATCATCATCAACTTCTATGGCATTGGCATCATCTTCATATCGCATAGAAATGTCAACGGGCGGCTTGGCTGGTTCCAGGCACTGAAGCAGAAAGGTCCATACGAGGTTCCTCCTGACATTCGCTCATATCCTGTTTTAACTGGAGTTGGAGGTTATGAGCTACAGACACTAATTTCCGCAGTCTATCAAATGTCAAGCGGTTGCGCTTTTTTGTCTGAATACTGGCATGGAGATGCCAGTTCCTCTCACATTGCAGATGTTGGCCAAGATAAAAAGACGTGATGCCACATCGGACAGCTGCGTGTTGAGCAAAAGCCTTTCCACCAAGTCACAGGATCCACTTGTTTTGCCGCTTCCCAAATGGAAGCTCTTGCCCAAATACTTCTTTTGGCCCTGTATTCAGCAAGGTTTCTGATAACAGTCACGACATCTAGAGTAGGTACTTTGGCTGATACCTGTGGTATTAACTGGGACCGCCTAAATAGTGCTTATACTTTATTAAACATCGTTTATTTCATCAAATGTAATCCAGATTTTGATAAAATGGTGACGCGAGAAGAGAGAAATAAACATTTGTATCACGTCATGTATCGGCTTCCGCTTAATGGGGCGACTTAAGGTCGTTACTCAAATAGCGGCAAGACACTAATATTAGTACCCGGGTAGATACTTCACAATACAAATACATAGGAAGGTAGCTTTAAGTGGCTACGAGAGTGACGGCATAAACTCGGCCTATAGCGGAAGCTGATTAATACTCGGAAGAATCGTCTGCAATTTAATGGACTCAGGAACTCGGAATGTACTGTCTATATGTGTAATCAATGCGTGAGCATTATACATTTATATCCGACCCACCTAACGAGTACCTGACAAAATAACGGCGATCTACTGTGAACTTTTCTCCCTAATTAAGCCGCCCCTTTACGCGACCGCTAACCGCCCAGCGGTTAAATTAGGGAAAATACGTTACCTGGTGTTTGTTTACTTGAGATCAAATAATCAATTTCCTGGGATCCAAAGTATTACATCATTTTTAGCTCGCCTGGCCACAATGGCCAAGTGAGCTTATGCCGGGACAACCGTCTGTCTGTCCATCAACTTTTGCTTTAAAACGCTACTCATTAAACGCTTAGCAGATTTCAACCGAATTTGGCAAGAAGGTTCATAGACTGGTATGCTTCAGACTTGTATACAGAACTTTGATTGGTCAATTCTTTCGACGCCCATCTTGGATTTTCTGAAAATTTATTGGAATCAGTTAAAAGCCTACTCCTCATTAACCACTGTGCCGATTTCAATCAAACTCATTGGGAAGGACCCTAGCGTAGTATGCTTCGGAACTTGTGTACAGAATTTTGATTGGACAATTTTTTTTGCCGCCCATCTTGAATTTTCCAAAATTGTCGGGAAATTGTTTAAAATGCTACTCCTTAACTCCTTTGCTTGGTAAATTTTCCCGGCAGCCATCTGGGATTTTTTTTCAATTTTGGCAAATCAGTTAAAAGGTTACTGAGAGATTTCAAGCAAACATGGTTGGAAGGACCCTAGCGGTGTGTGCTTCAGAGCTTGTATGCAGAATTTTGATTGGTCAGTTTGTTCGGTGCCATCTTAAATTTTCCGAACAATGGTTGGAAAATCGTTTAAGCAGCTACTACTCATTGACAGCAAAATTTAGCTGAAAGGATCCTATAGTAGTAGCCTCTAGAAATTGTATTCCGAATTTTGATATGTCAATGTTTTGGTAGCCATATTTTTTCTGAAAATTATCCGGAACCATTAAAAAATGTACGCCTTAATCAATAGTCTGATTTCAACAAAACTTGGGTCGAACGATTCTATGATGGTAGGCTTCAAAATGTCAAATGAAAATCTGGGTTGGACTATTTTTGTGGTGGCCATCTTGGATTTTCCGAAAATTAGCCATGTCTGTTTAAATGTAAATGCTTCAAATGTTAATGGTCCAGCTGAGCATCACCGGCCCTTGGGCCTCTTGTATTGATCTCCACAGGTGGGCTTATTTTGAGGTAGGCTTGTGTGAGTATTGCTTTGAATGATCAGGATCGATTATTTAAGAATAATCGTGATTAATCAGCCTGGGTACAAATTACCCAGACATAACATCAAAGGCATATCAATTACAAAAGGTGCAATGGTGGTTAGCAATGGTCATTTGTAGGCCAAGTGAAGACTGTATCACAGGAATGCCTGGCTCGATGGTCAGTGATAAATTTTGAAAAATACTCTTCTCTTAGCCTGCAAATGGACATACATTCGCTGAAAAATGGCGATGTTCGTGACTGATCGCATTGAAGAGTAAATTAAGAGGTATGTTTTGAAATATTTTATACAGTAGAAATTATTCACGATTATTCGATTATATGATTTTTATACCACGCCAAAAATTGGGGTTTGGGGGTGTTTATTATGTGATGGCTAACTCTAATCCAGGCAGATGGGCAGACACAAGAGTGGTTTCCGAATGATAACTGTTGCTGTTTATCGGATAGTTTTGAAACTTCATAAGTTGTTTGGACGAGGTCTGCGGAAGAAACCTGTTGCAATTAACGATGATCTGAAATCCAACATGGCCACCAGTGTCATCTTGAAAATTGATTTCCGGATGATAACACTGTTACTGCTTATCGGATAGCTTTGAAACGTCATAGTGTGGTTTGACTAGGTCTGGAGAAGAAACCTATCAAAATCGACGATAATCTGAAATCCAAGTTGTTATTACACTACAAAAACATCCATTACCATTCAATCACTACTTGCTAAATCAAATATCTGCATTTAGCTATCAGAATAAAGTTTTTATGCTTGCTTATACACTCCCTAATGCCTATACCATCACCATGTAGACCCTCCACCAGGCTTCTGGTAGAGGGACCCCCTGCATTAGCCTTACAATAGACTGGCACCAGTCTGTACTCACTCCTTGGTGACGCTTGTCACTAAGCACGCTCGCGCATGCGCAGTAGGTCCCAATTGTGAAAACTGATTCACTTTTCAAATATTCTGCTAGCAGTACAGTATTGCCTGCTATCAATTCGATATATAAGTTTTAGCTTGCTACTAGAATCTAATAGAAAGTTCCAGTATCACTAGATTTGACACGGAATGCCTACCATGAAGTCTATTCTTCCTAAGTTATGTCTAACTTCTATATCATGGTGTTTTAGAGGTGTTTGTAACTCTAGCGTTTGGAGTTACCAGTTTTCGTGTCACTACTCCAGTTTTCGAGGTTAGAGTAACCATGCCTAGTATATACCATCAAGAGTACCATGTTATAATAATAATAGCCAGTACCACTCCTATTAATGTAGTTCCTAGTGCTCTCAAACAATCATTATTCAGAATCATTACTGATTCTTTCTTCAGTCACTTTATTTAAATCGCCCAAGGTGTAGCCTCTGTGATATCTCAGTAGTTTCTCAAAGCTAGCTGCTTTATTTCGTATCATTTCTTATTTTTTATAGGAAGTGTCATTAGCTTCTGAGAAAATAAAGTGTGCGTCGATTAAGTGTGATCGTGCTCACGCTAAGGATTATGCGGGGCATGTTTGCCGGAGGTGTACCACCTGCACCCCTCTAAAAATGTGTGGAAATTGGTCATTTCTAAATCGTTTTTCAAGGACTTTGTGGTTAAGCCTGCATTGCCCTCAGGTCGCTCTCCCTCCGTTGTTGAAGGTACTAAAGCAGTATCATCTGCTTCTACCTCTGTTAATACGTCGGTTTCAACAACGGAGGGGGGCAGCTCCGCTATCACAGATCCGGTTATGGCATTATTCGCCAGGTTTGAATCCTTTGCCAGCGTATTGACTAAATCTTTAGACGAGCGAATTTCATCCGCTATTAAGGCCGCTAAAGCGGAGTCGTTAGACTCCGAATTTAGCCCCCAGTCTCGGTCTCGTAAGTGGGGTAAGCCGGTTTCCTTAACATCGAGACAGCAAATCATGTCTCCAAAGGGTAAGTCCGGTGATTCGAGAAGGAAACCTGGTAAGGCATCCTCCGGTAGGAGCCAGGTCAAAGACCACGTTAGCCTTGAGGATCAGCTTAATCCTCAAGCGGTGGCACCGGTGGCGGAAGCTTCCGATTTGTCAGCACAAGCTAAGGTCCGTTTCACAGTGATTCCGATTGCCAGGAATGTGGTAAGATCGCCGATCGCCTCTGCACCCGTCTCTGCTCCTGGCTTGTCCGGGCAAGCGGGTTTGCCGTCTGGAATGTCTTCTGGTTTTACCGGGCATCCGGAAATGAGCACCGTAATTGTTTCTGGCCTGGCTGAACATCCGGTGACTCATGAGAATCTGGCTTTTTCATCAACATCCGTTTCCGGTTCATCAGCTTCCGGCTATAGAGTTTCCGGTTCCGGGAGGGAGTATGTAGTTCCGGGTCTGTTGGACCCGGCGGTGCATCATTTGTCGTCTTCCGTTTCCGGTTCTTCGGCTTCCTCTTCTGGTAGTAGTGTTGCTACTTCCGGTAGGAAGAATGTGCATCCGGGTCTGTTGGACCCGTCTATGCATCGTTCCGTTTCCGGTTTGCCAGGCTCTTCTTCCGGTAGTAGTGTTGCTACTTCCAGTAGGAAGAATGCTTATCCGGGTCAGTTGGATCCGTCTTTGCATACATCCTCTTTTTCCGGTCCAGTTTTGTTTACTTCCAGTTCCGGGGATAGTGTAGACACTTCCGGTTCAACTTATGCATGTCCGGGTCGTTTTGACCCGTCCTTGCAAGCGACTTCCGTTTCCGGTTCCGGTTTTTCCGTTTCCGCTTCTGGTGACAGTCTTTTGACTTCCGGCTTAAGAGATATGAAGCATTCTATTTCCGGTCTCGGTGTTTCAGTTCCGGCGGGAACTACTGTTTGCGCATCAAGTTATGAGCTTCCGACTAACTCAGATTCCCAGTTTAGTAATAGGTCTGTTACTTCCGATTCTAGTTATTTTCGCGCCGCTCCTTCCGGTTTGGATAGGCATTATCCTGATCGTTCGTCTATTGCTCAGTCTGTTCCTGCGTCAGATTTTGTTCATCCTTCCTTTCGTGAGGTAGTATCTCTCTCTCATTCTTCATCTCCTTCCTTTTTCTCTCAAGCAGGTTCTCAGAAGAGTAGTAGTAGTCATCCGTCCTCTTCTGCTTTTGTCTTATCTGCTAGGGATTTTTCGTCTTCTCATGTTTCTATTTCTTCTTCTCTTTTTCATCCGTCATCTATATCTCCGCCTCCAGGTTTTCTTCATATTCCGGCTTCCCTTCATCAGAATTATTCTGCGTCTTCTCACATACCTTCTTCTGCTCCGTCTGTCCCTACTTTGCCTTCTTATTCTTCATCTTCTCCGGCGTTTGAGCATTTGGATCCTATTGTTTCTGTCGTTCTGTCTCCAGAATTAGAATTCCAGATAGTTGATTCGGGCTTAGATTTTTCCTTGTTTTCAGTAAGCCGCGATCCCTCTCTTCATCGATCTATTATTTCAGCTAGATTTTCAATTCTGTCCAGATTTTCGGCTAGTGAGTTGGATCCTTACTTTTTCAGTTCTAGTCAGCCAGAGGCTCATGTTGTTAGTCCTTCTTATCAGTCTCCGTTGACTTTGGACTCTCTCTCGGACGCTCCCTCTAGAGCTTTATCTTCGCCTTCCTCACTGAGGATCGTTGATTCTTCTGTTTCGCTGGACTCGGACATCTGTCCTCCTTCTTCTTCTTCTCCATCTCACCTTTCTGTCAAGGCTACTCAGAGATCAGTCAGGGCCAGGGATCTGAAGAGGTTCTATCCGGATGACTGGTCTAAGTCTCATCAATGGATAGCTTCTTCTCCTTCGATCAATACTCACCATTCTGTTACTTCTGATATACAGCTGGCCCTGACAGCTGGCTCTAGGACTATAGACTTAGAAAGCTTTACCGACTCCTTGGAACTGGGTACGCGGCTCCCAACTGCCGAGTACCCGTCTACCATAGAGCTCATTCTTGTTTGCATAGCAACAAGAGCATACATGCGTTTTGCAGTGGAGAGATTTTGGATTGTTTTCTAAGTCTTTTGTCTGTGATAATTGATAGCTAGTGATTCTCTTGCAAGGATAATTGGATAATATGGACACCGCCGAGGATAACCAGGTTGTATAATTCCTTATTATCGATAGTTAAAAGACTTAGGTCTCTAAATTTCGTTGTGTCGCATGTTCCAATTTCTGACCCCAAAGAATCTGGGACGTGTGTTAACAACGAGATATGCCGGATGATCGCCTTCTTTAAACCCCAACAGGCGATCGGAAGATATGAAAATAAGAGTTTGCTACGGTATTTCTAACACGAATATCGGCTGACGTCGTTCTCCGTAGGATCCGAGCGGGTGACGTCACACCCGTGATGCTCGGATGTTTATGTGAAGATTTTTTCATTAATTCGCGCATCTTGTTCTGGGTGCTGCGTACTAAAAATGGTACCGGAAACTTTGGAATGTTCAAGTTTAGGTGTTATCACGATCGGTTTGCAATGATCGGTGGTTTCAAAATTCTTGATTAGATGTGCGGTCTGCGGTTTTACCGTGTACTACAGCAGTTTGTTTACATTTTGTTTTTTCTTCACATATCGTTTCGGCTTTCGTTAGGAGTATAATTTATATCGATTGGTAAATATACCCCGAATGCTATGCGATATGATTCCTGGTTCCTTTATACATCCTGGAGGATCAATTATGGGTGTATTTATGCCCGCATCGTTCTTGTCATCATAATCAATGCGATCTTTGCTGTAACGTTGTGGGGTGGGGTGCGGGAGGGTACAGTTAATTTATGGTCAAATTATTTGAAAATTAATTGTCTGCCTTCCATCTGTGTCTCGTTCCGCTTGCTTATTGTAGGTTTGTGCTTATTTATAGGCCAAGCCAGCCCCGCCATCATGTGACGTGTGCCACTAATTCGTACGGGTCATGTTTATGGACCATGTCTGTTTTAGGTGTACGCCATGTAACCTAGATAGTAGGTGTAGTGTGTGTGCAGTGTGGTCTGCGGAAGTGATGTTGAAGTTCCTTGCCCAGAAGGATGTGGCGGGGTCAAGCGGTCCGAAGGTAAATCGTGGAGCGTCCGCTTCGGCCGGTGGGGGCGCTCCACGTCCCCAGCTGGAGATGGCACCGCCGGCGTGGTTTGGTCCGGCTATGCAGGGTTTTCTGCATAGCGTTCTGCCCACGCTGGTGTCGTCACTGCTGCCAAAGGTTGAGGGGCAGTTTCTCCCCATGCCTGGTTCAGACCATGTCCTAGGACAGGGTTCTGGACTGGTCACCGAGGGAGCCGTCTCGTACGGCCCCCTGGCAGTCCCGTCGGGCTCCGGCCTGACGGGTTCTGTCTCTGCGGCCACCTCCGGGTGGTCCAGTAGCGGTGGCCGGTCCGTCAGGTATGGGAGCCGTCCGCCAGGATGGCTCCGCGGTTTCCTCGTCTAGTGACGACTCTTCGGAGTCTGAAGACGAGGAGGCTGAGGAGGAGAGGTTGCTGCAGCCTGTGATGCCGCGGGTGGAGAATATGGAGGTCGATTCCGTCCTGGACGGAACCGTCCTCCATCTGTCTGGCTTGGCGCAAGCCAAGACAGCGGCTCCGCCCATGGTTGAGGCCAATCTGGTACCAGGCGGCGGTCCCGTGATGGTTGGTTTGAGGCCAGCTGACACGGTGACCGGTGTGCCGGGCCGGGCGTGGTACTCACCTATCTCGCCTGGTCCGGCGGTCAGACATGGGTTGCCGTTGGCGCCCGTGTCTGGCCACGGTTCCGCGTCCGCTACGGGTCCGTACGGTTTTCCGTGCGGACCTACCCCATGGACTGGTGTGTTTCATGGGGTGGCGGCGGAACCGTTTGGTACCGGAGTGCCTGGCGTGTCAGCCGCATCTCCTTGCCGGGAGGCCGTGGCTGGCAGGCCCGTGAGCGCGTCAACGGGTGACGTGTTCACGGGTGTGTCCTCCTCGGAAGTAGACTGGTCGGAGGCTCTGGCTTGGCTAGCCAGGGTGGACCCGTCTGTGGTTTCGGCCACGGCCGAGGAGGATGCGCCCCGTCCGTCGGTTGGACTGGATCCACGGTTCATAGAGTTGCTGGAGGCTATTTATAGCAAGCAGCTTGCGACCAAGGGCCAGCTCCCTGCGGCCTCCAGGGAGGTGCGGGCAAGGTGTCGTATTCCGCGGGGGGGAATACGACAGATATGGTGTGGTACCATCGGTCACCGAGGATGACCGATGGGTTCTGGGGGTTCAGAGTGCTGGAGCGGGTGGCCCCGGTCCGGCACTTGTGGACAGGTCCCAGGCACACCAGGAGGAAGTCCTGTCCCTATGCGATGAGGGTGTGAGGGCAGCTATGAGTGCTGTCAATCATTCTTATCGCCTTCTTCAGTCGGTGTGGGCTGAAGCGGGGGCAGGCCACCCTGTGCCACCTGTGGCGCTTTCGTGCGTGAATGACGACTTGGTGCTGTCTATGGACCCACTGGCAAGGGTGCAAGCGCGTGTGACAAAGTCCAGGAGGCAAATGGTTCTTGACCATATGCGTCCGGCTACGGCAGTCAGGGAGCGTCTTCTTGGGACACCCCTGACAGGGCCTAGCATCTTCGGTGGCCAGGCGCGGGCCATCCTAGAGGACACTGCCAGCATTGCGCAGAATCGGTTGGCGGTAAACCTGCAGCTAGAGCTAGTGCGGCAAGCGCACACACTAGGGGCTGTAGGGAAGCCGTTAGCTGGCCAACCTTCGAAGAAGCAGAAAGGCAAGGCGAAAGCTAAGCCTGCTGTGACTTCTGCTTCATCTGGATTTTCTCAGCCGCCGCCGGCTAAGAAAGCCAGGAAGGTTGTGGAGGCCCCTACCCTCCCCAATGTTGCTCCGGATCGCCCTAGAGGCGGGATGGGTAAGGGTAAGTCCTCCAAGGGCGGAAAGAAGGGAGCGGATCGTACCTGAGGGTACGAAGGCTCCCTTCATATCCGCCTGGACCGCACCTGTGCGACAGGAACAGCGGTGCCAGTTATGCCTGCCGAGCCAGGATGGAAATGGTTCTCTCTCTCTCATTAAGAAAGGGGGGGGAGGAGCGGACCGTGAGCCAGACAACCCCGTTAGGCATCTATGGTGGGTGGAAGGCTCATGCGTTTCGTCGAGGCCTGGCGAGGTGTGATGTCAGACAGTCTGGTCCTGGGATGGTTATCCCAGGGTTACATGCCGGAGTGGTGGGACTTTCCACCGCAAAATCTGTCTTTGGCACCTGTCTGGACACCCGTACCAAGGGAGCCAGACAAGTTAGAAGCCGTTCAAAAGGAAGTGTCGGGTTTGCTTCTGAAGGGAGCAATAAACCCAGCAAACCGAAACACTCCAGACTTCTATTCAAACATGTTCCTTGTCCCCAAGAGCACAGGGGGATGGAGACCCATACTCAATCTCAGGCCATTAAATTGGTTTATCCATACGCCTCGGTTCCAGATGGAAACGCCGAGGTCGGTAATGGCGGGATTGAGGAAAGGAATGTGGTGTGTATCGATCGATCTGAAAGATGCATATTTCCACATTCCGATGAACAGGAGTTGTCACAGGTTTCTGAGATTTGCGTTTCAGAATCAAGTATGGGAGTTTATTGTTCTCCCATTTGGCCTGTCGACAGCTCCGAGGGTTTTCACAAGAGTGGTCCTTGCGGTGACAGCGTTTCTCAGAAAAGAGAACGTGGCGCTACACACCTACATAGACGACTGGCTGATCAAGGCAGACTCGGCAGCCAGGTTGAACGTGGATACTGCTCTGACTCTGAGGTTACTTTCAGATCTAGGCTGGATAGTCAACGAGGAGAAATCCGAGTTGACGCCCACTCAACATTTCGTTTATTTGGGGATGCGATTCGATCTCGAGGAGGGCAGGGTGTACCCGTCAGAGCCCAGAGTGGTGTCTCTGTTAGCCATCCTCAAGAGTTTTTGAGTGGGAAACCACATTCAGGCGAGGCGGTTCCTTCAGATGCTGGGCATGATGGTCTCCATGGAGCAGGTTATCCCGTACGCTGCTCTAATGCGAAGGCCTATCCAGTTGTATCTGATGTCTCTGGAAACAGAGAACAGAACCCCTGTCAAAACTGTTACCAGTTTTGGAGCCGATAATGTCGCATCTTGTATGGTGGAAGGAGCGTCAGAATCTCCTAGTAGGGGTTTTCGCTGCACCTACCCCACCCCCAGCTGTCCGTGTACACGGATGCATCGCTGGAGGGGTGGGGTGCCTGCCTGGGAGAACACCAGGTCTCGGGCACATGGACTCTCCCGGAGAGTCAGCTGCATATCAATCTGTTGGAAATGATGGCAGTGGAACTGGCGTTGGAAGAGTTCCTTCCGATGATCAGGGGCAAGGTGATATTGATACGGTCGGACAATTCGACAGTAGTATCATATAAAAATCGCCAAGGCGGGACCAGGTCGCCCACACTGTGTATCAGAGTGTGGCACTTGATTCAATGGTGCAGGAATTACTCGGTTGTTTTGAAAGCAGCTCATATTCCTGGCCGATTGAACATTCTGGCGGATGCTTTGTCTCGCAGACAGAGAATTCTGCCAACAGAATGGTCCCTCAACCCTCCAGTTCTACGACGGATCTTCGAGCATTGGGGCAAACCCAACGTGGACTTGTTCGCCACAAAGGAAAATGCTCAAATCATGACATATGTCTCGCCGATTCCAGATCCAAATGCTGTCGATACAGACGCTCTGGCGATAAGCTGGAGAGGGATGCACGCTTACGCGTACCCACCCACCATTCTTCTACCAGGGAGGAACCGTGTCTGGTCCTGCTAATAGCGCCGTATTGGCCGAGCAGGGCGTGGTTCACGGATCTTCTAGATCTGTTGGTGGAAAATCCTGTGCAGTTGCCCGAGATTCCGAACATAATCTCCCAGGCCAAGGGACGCTTCCTACACGAGCGTCCCGAAATGTTCAAATTGACTGCGTGTATGTTATCAAACAACGTTCCACGTCGGAAGGCTTTTCTCGACAGGCTGCTGATTTCATCGCGGCTGCGAGAAGGAGGTCAACCTTCAAGTCATATAACAACAAGGTTAACAGATTTGCAGACTGGTGTGAAGAAAAGGGTATTGATACCTTTCAATCCACTATTCAGCAAATAGCAGACTTTCTCTGTGAGCTGTTCTTTTCAGGACTAGCTCCCGTCACAGTTGCTGGATACAAGTCAGCTTTGGCATCAGTTATCCCTTGTCTAGCCAAGTGGGATAGTCCAGAGGTGGCCCAGTTAAATGTGATGTTGAAGGGAATGAGCAATCTCCGACCGAGACAACCGGTAGTCATTCCAGCCTGGAGTCTATCTTTAGTGCTTAATGTACTGGCCAAGCACCCTTTCGAACCATTGCGTTCGGCTAGTCTAAAGCATTTGACTCTAAAGGCGGTCTTTCTATTGGCAGCTTCCTCAGCTAGAAGGCACAGTGAGATCCATGCGCTTTCGGCAGAGAGGGACTGATTTATTGTTTCTGGACAAGGTCTGCGTCTTCTGCCAAGAGCAGAATTTATGTCAAAGAACCAACTTTGAGATATCCCGGCAAACCGATCATTATACCGAAGTTAACTAGGTTTGATCGTGATGCCAGTGTCTGGTGCCCGGTCCGTGCTTTGACTAAGTACAAGAAACGGACTGACTCATTACGGTCGAACGATAGACATCTGTGGATCTGCCATAAAAAACCTTATGGCGCCGCATCCATGGATACTATCTCTCGTTGGGTGGTCGAATGCATTCAGACTACTCATGAGATGGCGACTGGGCACCAGGTGCAAGGCGCAAGGGCACACGATGTTAGAGGAATAGCCGATTCGACCGCCCTTTACAGTGGTGTTCCGTTAGAGGACATCATGGCCGTTGCACAATGGCACTGTGAGTCCTCATTTACGGATTACTATATGAGGGATGTGTCAGACTCAGCCAATCCACTCGCTTTAGCTGTTTTGAAACGATAGTTAAGTGACCACACTGCTCTTCACCCTTTTTTCACTTTGGTTAGAAAAGAACCTAAAGCAGCCATGGTCGAGCGCGAGGATGACAACCAGATTGTGTCACTGATGGCCGGACCAGTGAATGGTTGGAGGCGGTACGTCTGAAGTCCAATTATCATAAGGTAATTCAATAGTGAGAGTTTTTTGTATTATGTCTATATATCATGTTCATTCATCATATATATTCATGCTCATTCCCAGGCTAATACATGTGTATATGCAAGGAGCAGTTAACCCTCTTGGCATATTTGTGTTTCAGGCGAGATACATGTTCGTGAGTTCTCTCCCTTTTCTTAGGAGGAAAAGGGGGGGGGGCAGTGATGCGATTGTGATTCGGTTCCGTTAACTTGACGGTCCTTTTAGGTCTCCATTAGTCAAGTTTAAGTCTAAATCTTTCTCCAAGGGGCAAAAGTAGCATTGATGGCTTGCCCCTTCCCACCAGGTTACTGATCAAATCTGGTGTATATCAGAAGTAACAGAATGGTGAGTATTGATCGAAGGAGAATGAAGGAAATGTCAATTTCCCTTTCTCCGAGATCTAACAATACTCACCATTCTGTTACGGACCCAGCCTCCCAGCCCCATGGAGGCAAGCCATGGTTTTCTCTTGTTTGGTGGCTATGCAAACAATATGAGCTCTATGGTAGACGGGTACTCGGCAGTTGGGAGCCGAGTACCCGGTTCCAAGGAGTCGGTAAAGCTTTCTAAGTCTATAGTCCTAGAGCCAGCTGTCGGGTCCAGCTGTATATCAGAAGTAACAGAATGGTGAGTATTGTTAGATCTCGGAGAAAGGGAAATTGACATTTCCTTCAGTCTCTATGTCTTCCTCTTCAGGATGAATTTTCGATTGATCCTCCGTTGTTTGGTTCCGCTCTTTCATCTTCAGACTTCAGCTAATGTTCTTCTGTTCTTCCGGTGGATAATTTGGTCGTAGATATGTTAGATTTTTACATTAACGATGTCCACTTGAAAGATTTCTCGCTTACTCCCAAGGTAGATGCTCCAGTGCAGGTCCCAAAAGATGATTACATTAGATTGGCTTCTACTCAATCTCTTAATGGTCCGACATGGGATGTTCTTTCATCGCATCTGAAGGAAGCTGCTACGGTAGAATCTTCGTCAGACCTTTTTAAATGGGAGTCTGTCTGTCGGGCTCAGTTGAAATCAGCAAACTTTTTGGCCCTTCTTTCTGAGGCTATTCTCAAAACTCAGGAGAAGGGGGGTCAGATTCCTCCGGAAATATTTCGTTCTTTAGCTGACCTTTCAAGAGGTTCGTTGAATTCAGTTTGTCGTTCGTTGGGTTTCATTACCTCTAAGAGAAGGTCAAGGAATCTTGCTGAGGTGAACATTTCGGATTCCCTCAGGAGTAACCTGATTTCTGCTCCGCCTTTCGGATCAGATATTTTCGGTCAGAATTCTACCTCGATTCTTAGGGCGGAGTCGGATCGTCTTAGATCAGCTAAGGATCTGCGAGATCAGATTTCTATTTTGAGGCCTTCAGCAAAAAGAGACTCTTCCGCGGTAAAGAGTCCCTCCTCTTCTCCCAGGAGGAAGAGTCTTAGGCCGGACGAGTTTGGGGCTTATCCGTCACGGGTTTTCACGAACTCTAATCGGTCCTCTCCTTCCCACTCCAGATCTGTGGAGGAGGATCGTTTTAAATCCATTTCCTCACATAGACCTAGAGCCCAGGTTCATCAAGCCCCTCCTCAGGCGAGAAGGGGTCAGTTTTTCTCTCGAGGTTCCAGGTCTAATTCTAGAGGTCGCTCCTCTAGAGGTTTTCAACCTAGACGGGTTTGAAGGGGTGGCCTCAGCCCGGGCAGGCCTTTCCCATTCTCCTTTACCAGTCCTTCCTCCTCTTCTACCACCTTTGGATCTATCGGTGCAGTCCCTTCTTCCCAGCGTGCCAGTAGGAGGGTGCTTGTCTCTGTTTTGGGAGACTTGGCAAGCCCTCGCGCAGGACTCCTGGCTGTTAGATCAAATCCGCTGGGGTTATGCACCGTCTTGGATAGATCTGCCTCCTCCTCTGTCTTACCAGCCCAAATGGACTCCAGTTCCATCCAATCTGGAGAAGTTGGGAGCCCTGGAAGACGAATTGGAGTCAATGCTTTTGAAGAAGGCTATAGAAGAGTTTCCTTGTTGGAGAGTAGACCCGGGATTCTACTCAACTCTCTTTCTAGTCCCCAAGAAAGCAGGTGGATGGCGTCCAATCATCAATCTAAAGAGATTAAATCTTCTAATATCCACTCCAAAATTCAAGATGGAGACGGTATCTCAGATTATCGCCAGTCTGAGTCCAGGCATGTGGACGTCGTCCATAGATCTCAAGGACGCCTACTTTCACATTCTCATCCACCCTCCGTTCAGGAGATTCGCTTTCAAGGGCCGGGTATGGCAATTCAGAGTCATGCCGTTCGGCCTGACCACGGCTCCTTTCTTCTTCACCCGCCTAGTGTCAGCAGTTGCAGGTTTTCTGCACCGTCGTTCTATTCCCCTTCACGTTTACATAGATGATTGGTTACTAAAAGCAGAATCTGCCTCAATTCTGTCAAGCATCATTCCAGAGGTCTGCAGTCTGGCTTCCAGTCTAGGATGGGTAATAAATCTAGAAAAATCATCTTTGGTCCCGTCTCAGGTTTTCACCCACCTAGGTGTGGCTTTCGACCTAGGTCAAGGCTTAGTCTTCCCTTCAGACGTAAGAGTAGAAGCCATCCTAGTAGCCATGGAAATTCTGGCATCTTCTGCCGTGGTCAGAGCAATCTTCTTTCTCCGAGTGATAGGCTTGATGGTCAGCATCGAGAACATCATTCCGTGGGCGGCGCTGATGAGGAGACCTTTCCAAATGTATCTAATGTCCCTGTGGAAACAGTCGACCCATTCAGTGTACCATCAGATCCTGGTCAGAGAGCATTTAAGTCCCCACCTAGACTTCTGGAAGGATCGCTCTCTGCTTCTGATGGGTGTTCCTCTGGTCAAGTCTTCTCCTCAAGCGATCATCTTTACAGACGCTTCCCAGGAGGGATGGGGAGCGGTCTGGGGTTCCCTTTCGGTCTCAGGCCTGTGGTCCCTGGAGGAGTCATCAGCCCACATCAACATTCTGGAATTGTGGGCTGTCAAGAAGACTCCTTGCTTGGTCGGATCGAGTGCAGGGCCTCAAGATCTCGATTCGATCAGACAATTCGACAGTAGTCTCGTATATCAACAAGCAGGGAGGCACAAAGTCGTCTCGCCTTTGTTTAGAGGTGTGGAATCTCCTCACGTGGTGTCGTATGAATCAGATTTTCCTGGTGTCCTCCCATGTCCCAGGATGTCTGAATTTTCTGGCCGATCAATTGTCTCGCCCCTCCAAATTCGCCCACACAGAGTGGCAGTTAAAGACGTCGGTTGTCAAAGCGATCTTCAACCTCCTGGATCATCCCCATGTAGACCTGTTCGTGACCTCTGAATGCCCAGATCTCCTCTTTCATGTCTCCTTTTCCGGACAATCAGGCGTTGGCGGTGGACGCCCTGTCTCAGTCCTGGACAGGAATCTTCGCATATGCGTTCCCTCTGACTATCCTGCTTCCCTTGGTTCTGAAGAAAGTCAGGGATCAGTTCTGCGAGATTTTGTTGATAGCCCCCTTTTGGCCAAAAAGGATCTGGTTCGTGGACCTTCTCGATCTTCTAGTAGACTTCCCGCGTCTGCTTCCAGTGTCCCCAGATCTGTTATCCCAAGTAAGGGGAACGTGCCTTCATCCAAACCCAGGAATATTCAGTCTGTGTGTTTGGAGAATATCGAGTGCTCGGTCCCTGAGAATAAATTTTCTGCAAGATCTCAGGAAATCATTAATTCGGCCAGGAGGGAGTCGACCCGAAGAGTTTACAAGGGTCGGCTTAAGATTTTTGGAGAATGGTGTTCAGATCAAGGTCTCGTGCCTGATTCTGTTTCTATTTCCCAGATGTTAGACTCTTTATCTTATTTGTTCGACTCTACATCTGTCTGCTAACCCTGTAAGAGGATATAGATTTTCTTTTGCATCTTCTCTTCCTTGTTTGTTGAACGCTGAAGTTGAAGATACTATGGTTCTTAATCTTTTGATCAGAGGGTTAGGTAATATTCGTCCTCCAGGTGTTAAACCTTTGCCTTCCTGGAACTTGGCTCTGGTTCTTCAGGTTCTTGGGCAGGTCATCATTTCCAATCTATCTCTACGATTAGCTTGAATCTTTTAACTTTTAAGACCGTCTTTCTAATTGCATCTGCTTCTGCTAGAAGACGATCCGAAATCCATGTTTTGTCCGCTGAAAAGGATAGGTTTATCGAATCTGGGGACGGTCTGGTCTTATATCCTTGAAGGGATTTTTCAAGATCTCAGGAAATCATTAATTCGGCCAGGAGGGAGTCGACCCGAAGAGTTTACAAGGGTCGACTTAAGATTTTTGGAGAATGGTGTTCAAATCATGATCTCGTGCCCGATTCTGTTTCTATATCCCAAGTGTTAGATTTTTTTATCCTATCTGTTCGATTCTCTTCATCTGACTGCTAACACTGTTAGAGGATATAGATTTTCTTTGGCATCTTCGCTTCCTTGTTTGTTAAACGCGGATGTTAAAGATACTAAGGTGCTGAATGGTTTCATCAGAGGTTTAGGTAATATTCGTCCTCCTATTGCTAAACCTTTGCCTTCCTGGAACTTGGCGTTGGTTCTTCAGGTTTTGGCAGGCCTTCATTTTGAACCCATCGCTTCGATTAGCTTAAAGCTTTAACATTTAAGACGGTTTTTCTAGTAGCTTCTGCTTCTGCTAGAAGACGATCGGAGATCCATGCTTTTTCCGCAGAAAACGATCAATTTATTGAAGCTGGAGATGGTTTGGTATTATATCCTAGAAGGGATTTTTTATCAAAAACGCAATCAAACCGTTATCCAGCTAAGCCGATCATTTTAAAGTCCTTATCTTCGTTTTCTCCGTCGGACAGATTTTGGTGTCCAGTCAGAGCTCTTAAAGCTTATAAGCGCCATACCGATTTTAAAAGATCCGATCCGTCTCACTTATGGGTTCCCTACGCGGAAGGGGTAGCCAGACCAGTCTATAAAGCATCCATTGCTAGATGGATTTGTGACACCATTCAACTCTGCTACAAGATTGCTTCTCCTGAGCAAATCAATCTCTCTCACATTAAGGCTCATGATGTTAGAGGGATGGCTACCTCTTTCGCTCTGTTTGCTGGCTCTTCTGTAGACGAAGTTATGCAAGTGGCAGGATGGAAATCCGAGTCTACATTTACCTCTTTTTATTTGAAAGACCAGAGTGCAGCGGCATCTTTCTTTAGGGACATTACTATTTTAACCAAAAAGGCTGAAGACCATTTACCAAGCACATCCCACCATTTTCGTTAGGACCGTGCGTCTGTGGGTAATGGTGAGAGTTGTTCCTTGGTTTATATTTTATTTCTTTATGTTTAAAGTTTTATTTGGTTGTTAATCACTGTGTGATTGATTAGGATGCACCATTATGTTATGTTATTAACATTGGGTTATGTTTGTTTGATTTTTATCCTTGCTTATGGATTCTCAAATCACCTCCCACCAAAGTTTCGTAGTGGGACACTGACCAAATCTACGGGTTTAGCAAGTAGTGATTGAATGGTAATGGATGTTTTTGTGGTGTGATAACAACCCCCAACAGACCCCCCCTTTAGTGGGTTGGTCTGTAGTTTTATTAACCACTATAAAAACATACTTTCCGTTCAATCACTACGACCCGGTCTCAGCCACCCCGCTGGGTATTGATTTGAGAATCTAGGCTGGATATACAGCACTTAAATTTAGAAAAGTGAATCAGTTTTCACAATTGGGACCTACTGCGCATGCGCGAGCGTGCTTAGTGACAAGCGTCACCAAGGAGTGAGTACAGGCTGGTGCCAGTCTATTGTAAGGCTAATGCAGGGGGTCCCTCTACCAGAAGCCTGGTGGAGGGTCTACATGGTGATGGTATAGGCATTATTAGGGAGTGTATAAGCAAGCATAAAAACTTTATTCTGATAGCTAAATGCAGATATTTGATTTAGCAAGTAGTGATTGAACGGTAAGTATGTTTTTATAGTGGTTAATAAAACTACAGACCAACCCACTAAAGGGGGGTCTGTTGGGGGATGTCCGCCATCCAAGGGCGGCCATCTTGAAAATTGGTTTACGGTCGATAACTCCATTACCGTTTATCCTATTGCATTGAAACTTGATAGAGTGGTTGCTGGTTGGACTAGATCTGGAGAAGAAACCTATCGAAATCGACGATGATCCTAAATCCAACATTGCTGCCAGCCACTGGTGGCCATCTCGAAAATTGCTTTCAGAATGGTAATGCCATTTCCATTTAGCTTTGAAGCTTCCTAGGATGACTGGACTAAGGTCTGAGGAAGAAACTTAATGAAATTGTAGATGATCTGAAATCCAATATGGCTGCCATCTTGAAAATTGGTTTCCGAATGATAATTCCATAACCGTTTAGTGGATGACTTTGAAACGTCATCTAGGATGACTGGTCTAGGTCTGAGGAAGTAATCGCTGTTTTCTGATAGCTGTCATTCATCGGTTTGTCATCATGGCTGGATATTATCACTATTATGCGCTGTTTGCGGCGCTGTTGTTACTCATTTAAATTCATGATTTAACAAATAATCTCTGTTTTCGATTTAATCGCGTAATGGCACATGCCTAAATAAAAGATTGTATTTTTCTCTATTTGCAGATAGACGATGACATACTATGAGTGAGAGCTTGGCACTTGGCAGAAATATTTAGATTCTCCAAATTAAAAGCTTAGACGTCAAGATGCCGTCTCGATATTATGAAGAGGAGGATATGAAAACGACGTCAACATCAGCATGTTCTGTCCTCAGAGACCAGCTAAAGTTGTGCTTATTGGAAAGTAATTGTGTACGTGTCGAAGGTAAAACACCTCGTCAGTGTTTGCTGGAAAGGGAAAATCCTAATGTTCCGCAGGAATGCAAGGGTTTACGCGTTTCTTTCTTTGAATGCAAGAGATCATTGCTCGATATGAGGCAAAGATTTCGTGGAAGAAAAGGGTACTGAGTACAACTGTAGATTATATTATTTAATTGTTATTTTTATGGCTTCTGCTCATAATTTTGAAAACAATTTGACTACAGGTTGTTGTTGACACGAAGTCTTAAGTTGTTTTCAAAATAGTTCACACAGTTCATGTTTGCTTAGATTTCTGAAACAATGCTTGTGGTAATCCAGGAAGAAAACAGTTTTGCATGTGCAAAATCAACTTTTTTTCAATTTGTACATTTTATGACATAATTAAGATTGTCATAGTTTGCCAATTTAGCAAAACGTTTTCCTGCTCATTGTAATCCTTTACCGGTCATCATGACGTGGGATAAACTTTGTGGCATTCTGACCACATGACTTTAATCCTTTAACCCTCATCAGCCAAAAACGGCTTCTGCAATGGTCTAAATGTCCATTTGCAGGCCAAATGCAGACTATTCTTGACAATTTACCATTGGAATGACTGGCTCGATAACCAAGCCAGTAAAACCAGTGGTAAACTTTCAAAAATAGTCTTCTCTTGGTCTGCAAATGGACATTTTCTATGAGAAAATTGAAGTTTGTTCCTGGGTTAAAGGGTTAATCTCTTAACAGCGTAACTGTAAGTGCTGTGGTGCTGTTGAACTCTCCATCACCATAGCAATGTGTGCTGAATGCTGGAATGAAAACTCCCTCATCAATGTATATCTTGAATGTATATTTCACACACAGATCTACAGTAGTGGAACTATCTGATGGTAACATTGAAAACTCAGCTCAGGGGAGTTAACTCCCACATTTTCCTTGAAAATGTTATCACCTGTAGGGGTTCGCTCCCTTGTGGAGATATACCATAATCTAGATTTATGTGAGGGTTTAGTGTTCAATAGGAAATCATCTTCTTTAGTGCTACAGCTGAAATATCAATTATAATACTGATGTTTATAGAAAGAAAGACTTGTGATGCTGTTAACCCTTTCACTGATGAATTCCCCGTGTCTCATTTTCAAGGCAGGAAAATAGGAAAACTATTGAATATTTTGAAATTAATTTGATTGGAAGTCAAATGAGAAATTTCAAAATATCCGACAATAAGTTTTATATCATAAAGAATATACTTTTTCACATGGATTTGTGTGTGAAATGGTTAAGAATGGTGTTGCTGAAAGATGTTGCATACCCCAGAGAGGACAAACTCTTTATAATATAAACAATATTCTGGTAAATATTTTTGAGACAAAATTGATTGGGAACTGTTGTTCAGCAGCTTTCACGGGTAGATGTATAGAAATTGAGACACTGGATCGTCAAGTGTTAGACGTTTGGAATACTGATTTATTAATGCTTGAACACTTAAGCTGGCTTAAAACAGCTTCTGCAGTGGTCTGGAGGAATCTCCATTTGCAGACTATTTTTGAAATTTAACCGCTGGAATGGCTGGCTAGGTTTTTGAAAACCGAGGCAGCCATTCCGGTGGTAAATTTTCAAAAATAGCCTATTAACCTGCAAACATACATTGACTACGTAAAATTTGCCTTATCTTGACCATTAAAGTGATGTAGATCTCATAGACCTAATTCACAATGGAGGATTATAGTTTATCCATCAATCATATGACATCATAATCAACTATGTGATGTGTAGGATGATGTCATAATCAATTACATCATGAATGACGTAACTAAGTTTTTGATGAACGCTTAATTGATGACAGACTAAGCATTGTTGTACGAATTGTATGTCTTTACTGTTTAATAAACATTTTGTTGAATATTTTGAAACTAATTTGACTAACTGCATCCAGTCAAATTAGTTTCGAAATTCTCAACCGGTTACCTGTATAGTTTTTTGGAAATTGAGATTCAGAGAGTGCAGGAATCGATCAATCCCAACATGGACAAAGCGTGGGTGGAGCTTAGCTAGAGATGGGCGGGGCGTAGCTAAAACTTATTCCTCCATTCTCCACTGTTTGTATACAGTATCAGCCACTATTTTCAACTACTGCAATGTTAGTGCATGAACTCATGAACCCATAAATTTGTTCAGGAAAATTTCAATTTTATAAAAAAAAAGTTTCCAAACCAAGAGATTATTTTTGAAAACTTACCACTGGAATGACTTGCTTGGTATTCTTTTGGTCTGCAAATGGACACTTGTCGGGACCACTGCAGGAACGGCTGTTGTGAACACTAATTACCTGATTTACAGTCAATTAAATACTCAGAGATGGATGCTGTGGCATTTTATGGCCATTCAGAGGTCTTATAGTGCTATTAAAGCTAAAATGGCTCAAAATCAATCTCAGATTTCAAAATTCTGTAGTTTCTATGGGCATTGATGGATCCCGGACCAGATAGATGGTGTGCCCAAATGAGGCAAATCTAAAGCACTGAAGTCTGTCACTAGTGTAGAAATTGTATGTCTTTGATAAATTTATAATACTGTTAAATATTTTGAAACGAAATTTAGATTCTGGGACTTCAGGTTTGGAGGTTGTAAATCGAGTCTTACACGCGTAAAATGTTTGCTGATCTTTAGGTCTAGAATGGACCTTTCCAGTTTTAGCTATGCCGCTCCCATCTCTATCTAAGCTCCACCCACACCTCGCTCGTGTTGGGATTGATCGATCTCTGAACTTGCTGACTATCAATTTCCAGAAAACTATACAGGTAAGCTGTTGAATAGGGCCTATAGCAGCAACAGTGCCCAGTCAAATTAGTTTCAAAATATTCAACAGCATGTTTCTTAAATAGCAAAAACATACAATTCGTACAATGTGTCACACTATTAAGCGCTAAAGACGAGCATAATCGAATCATTTATGATGTCATGATTATAACGTCGGCCTACACGTCGCATAGTTGATTATGACGTCATATTATTGTGTGAGGAAATGGATTCCTGAATTGAATCCATCTATCTCCGTGTAAGCTGCACTGCCAGAGATTGATTGTTATCATATGTATAGCATTATACATGTATATTTGTTTTTAGATTTGAAATTGTTTTCAGATCTGGAAGTAGTTATGCGTGAATATCTATAGTGTTATTAGAATTTATATATTTTACAAAGATTGTGAGTAATAATAATAATAATAATAATAATAATAATACAAAGATGCTTTTATCAAAGATTGTCTTGTTCTTCATGTAGCTGCAGGTTAAAACCAATAGCCACATTTTAGCACTAAACATTGTACTAAAGCAGTCCATCAATTATGTATGAATCTGTATAGCCCTGTCATGTCGAAGCTGGCCAACCCTGCCTCTGTAGTGGTATTTAGGAATGTCCATTTGCAGGCCAAGAGACCTTTTTTGAAAAGTTACAGCTGGAATGTCTGGCCCTGTAACTGATGAAACTCAAGTTCGATTGAAGGGATCATTACTAATCTTGGGTGACAAGTTGTCCTTGGTGTTTCGAAGAAGTCTATCGACTTTGGTATCAACGGTCAATGTCACGGTGACCAATCTTGGGTGGGAGGTTGTGCTTGGCGGAGTGGGGTCATACTTGAGCAATCTCTGATTGTCGTTCTTGTTTTATTTGATGCTGTAGGAACACACACACACACACACACACACACACACACACACACACACACTCGCCCCCACGCCCATCTTTCCAGCCAAATTAATTTCAAAATGTTGCTCAATCTGATCATCAGAGATAACAAAGACAACTTTGTCGTTGATATAGTTTTTCAGTCGGGCTGCTGTGGGGTCAAATGTGTCTATTTTGGAACAATGTTGCTGAAGGCTGTTGTGGTTTAGCTTTTGACTGCAAAATTGGCATATGACTTCGGGACCCCACAGACAAACATCAATCCAATTTCGGAAAAGATCGCTCCATTAGAGTTATTGAAAAATCCATCAAAAATGTCTATTTTGAAAACAATGTTGCTGAAATCCATTGCTGTTGTGTTTCAACTGTTGACCACAAAATTGGCATACATGTTTGGGACCACATGGGCATGTTTGCACCCAAGTTTGGAGAAGATTTCACAAGGAGAACCAGAGTTATCGAAGAATTTGTAAAAAAATCTCTACTTTGAAAACTGTTGCATTTTAGATGCCAAAATTGGCATATGTTCTCTGTATGCCATGGTACTGGCATGCTTCCAGTACAGGCCTGGGAAAGGATCCAGTAAAACCAGAGTTATTTAAAAATGTCTTAAGAACAACAACCAGCACTCCATGCTGGTATGGCAGGAGAGATTTTAATATGCATGGAAAATAAAAACATTTAGGAGGGAATCTGTAAGCCACGCCCATCCAATCCTAGTGTCATAGGCAGCCAAGAAGTATAAATCCTGGATAAAGCACTATGTGCCACAATCAACCTAAGCATGAATGACCACATCAGGCGTCTGGTGACTGGTGGCAGTCAGTAAGTCTTGAACGGTCTGAGCCAGTTGATGTATGCCGACATAGTATAACAAAAGACATCTAATTTTAAATGTTCTGGTTTAAATTGATAGTAGGCGTGTATGTGTACATTGACGCATTTTATGAAAGAAAATTTGAAAAAACTTGTCAAATTCCACCTGTCACTTGCGTAATCTATATTTAATTATTCTCATAATCATTGTGGAAACTTGTATAAAGATGAAGGTTTTATATTTATTAAGGCGGCCATCTTGGATTTTAGCCGATTCTTAGAAACGTCTTTAAAAAACTTCTCCGAAACCACTTTTGCAATCAGTTTAAAACTCATCTCATGAAATACCATCTAGGGCTTGAGTTGAACCAAGATTGTTCAAGGAATTGTTCGGCAGACATCTTGGATGACCTTGTTTTCGCGAAAATCGGCTTCTTCAGAACCGCTGAACGGGCCTAAAGACCATTAGTTTGTTCAAGGGAAGTTGATACGTAAAAAAACATGGCGAGTTTGACAGTCATATTGGATTTTTTTATTTGATAGATTTTGAAGCCAAAATTGGTTTTATACAGTTTTTTAGGTATTCTGATTTCAAATTTGCAATTTTTGAAACTTGGATAACCTGTTTGGCGGCCATCTTGGATCGTTTTCCCACCATAAACTCCCATACTAAAGCAATGGGAAATTTAGAATGTCTTCTCGAGAACCGCTAGACCGATTCAAGTACATTTGGCAGGAATCATCTTTAGGGCACCGGGATATGGGTTTGTTAAAAGGAAACCAATTGGCTAATTTGGCCAGTGGATATCTTGGATTTTGGTTGATTTTTAGAAACGTCTTTAAAAATCTTCTCCAGAAATCATTTGGGAGATTGATTCAAAAGTCGTGATATTATAATCTAGGACAATGTAGCGTGTTTGGTGGCCATAGTGAATTTTTTTATCTGATGGATTTTGGAGCCGAAGTTGGTTTTATTTAGTTTTTTGGCCATTCTAATTTCAAATTTGCAATTTTGGAAACTCGGATAAACGGTTTGGCGGTCATATTAGGTCTTTCTCGCCAAAAGTTCCCACACTAAAGAAATAGGAAAATCAGAACATATACATATCGAGAACCACAGAGCCGATTTCAAGTATATGTAGCACAAAGCCTCCTTAGGGCACAGAGGTACAGGTTTGTTCATCCGAAGTCGGTTTGCCGATTTGCCCACCATCTTCTTCATGTAAATTTAGCATACAGACAGTATTCTCGTGGGCATCACCCACCAACAATCTCCTAATCAATATAAAACCTTCATTTTTATACAAGTTTCCACAATGATTATGAGAATAATTAAATATAGATTACGCAGTGACAGGTGGGAATTGAAATCTTGAGATTTTTGCCCATTTTTTAAAACATCTTTAGAATCTCTGAAACCGCTTGGGGGAATCGATTCCAAACTCATACATCACCATCTAGGGCAACATTTTAACAAAGGTTGTTCGCGGGAATTTGATTGGCCTAATGCTTTAGAGACTTTTGAATGACATAGCCTTCATGAAAGCGACTTCTACAGAAAAGCTGAACGGATTTGCATGAAATTTCGGAGAAATGATTATGGATTAAGGGCCATTAAAATCTGTTCACGGGAACTTGATACGTAAAGAAACATGGCCGCCGCGTTCCTGTTGCAATTCCGGTCAACTCCTTACAGTTGATTGCCTTTCTAGTTGAAATGTCTGTTCCATGTGAGCGATACACGCCCTTTATTGTCTGGTGACTTGCAACAGTTAATGTTGTGGTTAAAAGCTCCCTTTGTGACCCAATTCACCTTTCCAGAGTATCATAATCAGCTAAGTGGTGTGTAGGATGACGTCATAATCATTACGTCATAAATGATTCTATATGGCTGTCTTTAACTCTTAATAGTCCGACATGATGTATGTCTCTACTATTTAATAAACATGCTGTTGAATATTTTGAAACAAATTTGACTGGATGCTGTTGCTGCCATAGGCAGCAACAGCGCCCAGTAAAATTAGTTAAAAATATTCAATAACTTACCTGTAGTTTTCTGAAAATTGATGGTCCGGGAGTTCAGAGATCGATCGATCCCGACACGAGCAAGGTGTGGGCAGAGCTTAGCTAAAGAGCACTACTGACGGCATCATTATCAGACTTCCGTGATGTAAGTAATATTTATTGTGTCCAACCCATGATGGATCGTATATGGATGTACGTCGGCCTTGCATAACCCATATTGGTCTATGTGTTATCATTATAGGTTGTGCTGAACCAATATAGGGATCCCTTTCCAGCTATGCCCCTCCCATTTCTAGCTATCCCCATCCCACTTCCAGGTATGCCCCTCCCATTGCTAGCTACACCCCTTCCATTTCTAGCTATGCCGTCTCATTTCTAGCTAAGGTCAGCCTACTTTGTAGGCCTATATGTTTGACTCAATTTTAACCCGTTGCACCTCGACTTTCCAGAAATTCAAATAGACGGTAAGTATACAGGTAAGTTGTTGAGTATTTTCAACATATACAACAGAATGTTTATTAACCCTTTGATTGACAAATCCCTGAAAACGTATATTCTTTTAAGATATAAAACTTATTCTGGTTGAATATCCTGAAATTAATTTAACTGGAAACCATTCAGCATATGACACACGAGTCGAGTTCTACGGGAGGTATCTTCAACAGACATGGACCGGTGCGTTCCCAATGAAACTGATTGATTTTATGATCAAATGTCACGATCGTAATAACTGGACATTTCCAGTTTTAGCTTTTCTCCGCCAATCTCTAGCTAAACTCCACCCACACCTCGCTCATGTTGGGATCGATCGATCTATGGACTATCAATTTCTCGAAAACTGTACAGGTAAGCTGTTAAATATTTTGAAACTAATTTGACTGGGGCCAACATGCGTACAAGAAGAGAAATGGGCGTGGCATAGCTAGAGATGGATTTTTTTTAGTATTTTGGAAGATGATGATATCAGAAACCAGAAAAATGATAAAGCAGAAATTCATTAAAATTAGACCGGCTGCAATACAAAATTCCAAGAATTTCGACAGATTAATCTTCCATGTCTTACCTAACATTTCTGATGTAATGGCTGCGTGCTATGCGAGTATATATCTGTGCCTAATTTACACTCCATCCTCGCCTCCATCAGATGCAGTGTGGCAATGAGTTGGGAATTATAGGTTATGGCCATGTAAATTCAGCACATTTAAGAATTATTCACACACTGAGACTCGCCAGCTCCACGAATCGAACCGCAGACATCTCAAGACCTTTGTTTATTTTTTCTCGGCACAGATAACAGAAAACGTGTCTGATAAATAAATGGTATTATCTCTCTGTTAATAACATTAATAATGACATTTTATTACAATTTATTATGAAAATAGAATCAAGCAGGTCTTATCGGACACTTGCTTTTGTGGACGAGGGGTGGTGTGTGATTCATGGTCCCAAAAGCTATGTTATATGGCAACTGACCTATCACCTGTTTTTGGCGATATTCACTTGGAAAATGTGCATAAAGTGTATTATTGGCATGCTAATTGTCTATTATTGACATGCTAATTGTCTATTATTGACATGCTAATTGTCTAATATTGATATGCTAATAGAGGGATCCGATCTGCCATTCAAGTATATGACGTCAATCAATGGATGATTCCAGTTTCCCAGTCAATCATAACGTCATAATCACATAAGTGACGTCTAGAATGACTCATAATCAATTACGTCATTCTAAGTTTGTCATGAACGCTTACTTGATAACGGGCTAAGCGTTGATGTACGAATTATGTCTTTACTATTTAATAAACATTCTGTTGAATATTTTGAAAGTAATTTGATTGGATGCTGTTGCTGCTATAATTATTTTCAAAATATTCAACAGGTTACCTGTATAGTTTTCTGGAAATTGAGATTGACATAGTGCAAGGATGGATCGATCCCAATACGGGCAAATGATGGGTTGAGCTTAGCTAAAGATGGGCGGGGCATAGGTAAAACTGGGTTCCTAGATTGGGTCACATGTATTCTGACATCACAGTCATAATGACGTACACCGCCATGAAGCTTGAATAGTCCGTCAAGTGTACGAATTGTATGTCTGTGATGGATTTACAATTTAATAAAGATTCTTTTGTCTAGAGATTGGCGGGGCATAGCTAGAAATCGATGACTTTATTGTGTAGGCCTATATAAACAGGTATACAGCGTGTGTAATAATGCCGGTCTACTCTACATTTTGGCAATGCAGTTATGGCTTTTATTGTCTGACTATCTACATAAGCTTCATCGCAAAACAATTACTATTACTACTACTAATAATAATAGAAAGAGCAGCGTTAATCTTATAATTGGAGAGAATTGCGTAAATGCTGCCATTTATGGAATCTCAAACGCATTCATTTAAGAACCTAATTTAATCCATGTGATGATTATGTGCTGCTTTCATCTATAGAAAACACATTCATACCCTGATGCATTCAAACATAATCAATTTATTCAGGTAAAATGATACATAGGTGATCATCATTAATTATTTTGTTATCCTTTATTAAACATCTTATGGCGTGACATGGGTTCTGTACATGACACGAAATGAGAGATTCGTACACAGATATTAATTTCTTTTACGAATTCTGAATTTTCCATGCATTTAGAAACTCGTTAAAGGCTCAAATTCACACCAGGATGTTTGGAAGCTCAAATTGCCGGGGAGCCAAAGTGTTAAAATTGTATACCTTTAGACGCTTAAATTGTGTACTTCAATGTAATGAAACGAAATAACTGTTAACTAATGATGATTGCATTCTGTATAACTTAATGGAGAATGTCATGAATGACGTAGCTAATTTCGTCACGAACGTTTAATTGCGAAATGTTTTGTGAATTGTTTTATTTACACCCAGACCATACCACAATGGTATATGCGGTATTGATGACGGACTAAGTGTTGTTGTACGAATTGTATGTCCTTACTATTTAATAAACATGCTGTTGAATATTTTGAAACTAATTTGACTGGGCGCCATAGGTAGCAACAGCACCCAGTCAAATTAGTTTAAAAAACCTCAACAACGTATACCTGTATAGTTTTCTGGAAATTGATAGTCAGTGAGTTCAGGGATCTATCGATCCCAACACGGTTAAAGCGTGGGTGGAGCTTAGCTGGAGATGGGCGTGGCATAGCTAGAACTGGAGCCATCCGTTGATTTTTGTGTGTTGAAGTTGAATTAGAGATACGTATCTTCACAACTATAATATTATAATACTTTATACGGAAGGAAATCATCATATGTTACGATTTATCTCGTTTCATTACATTCAGATACATATATACAGTCAAACAATTCAAGCCGCTAGAAGTATACAATTTTAACAATTTTGTCCATGCATTCTGGTATGAATGTGGGCCTTTAAACAAAGGAATATCCATTGAGAAATAGTTACTAGATGATTGTCAGGCTTCAGCGCCACAGTACAGCCCATAAAAAGTTAACATGTTTCCGAAACAAAAACGGAAACACGATAGTTAATAAGAAATATTCTATTGAATATTTTGCACACAATTGGATTGAAAGACATTGCTGACTTAGGCAATCCAATTCTGTTCAAAATATTTAACAGTATATTTTATTTCGTTTTGGAAATGTGTTAAGTTTTTTCTGATCTTTACGACACTGGACTTTTGGGATTCATGGATAATGTATTGTGATCAAAGCAAAACATAGAACATTTCTTGAAGATATTTGAGTATTAAAGGGTTAAAAATTGTTTAATCATTTAACTCGAAAGAATTAATATTGATCAAAATAAAGATTTTTTCCCAATTAATTGTTTTCCCAATTTAAAATTTGAATATTTGAGTGTTTATTATTCTAGAAAGCTTGCAATTAAATCATTTATAACCACGGGTTTTGGATAAATCTTGATATTTTGATCAACCCCAAAGCTGTACAAAACATACAAATGTGAATGCAATGCTAATGCTACTCCACAATACATATCATGTATGTCTAAAAATTTATATCCCTAAGGACTTATATTTTAGAGGAGTATTTCGTTCATGTTTGGCAACCAGCTCCTGTTTCTGACAATAACCTTGCTAAAAACCTGCGTTCGTATCCAAATTTCTAATTTCCTTACTGGGTCACAGAGCATATAAAAATATGAAATTTTATAACCCCGTAGTGTCCTTCATCAATTGTTGCAACCATTTATAACCCTGTAGTGTCCTTCATCAATTACTGCAACCATTTATAACCTCATAGTGTCCTTCATCAATTACTGCAACCATTTATAACCTCATAGTGTCCTTCATCAATTATTGCAACCATTTATAACCCCGTAGTATACTTCATCAATTGTTACAACCATTTATAACCCCGTAGTGTCCTTCATCAATTGTTGCAACCATTTATAACCCTGTAGTGTCCTTCATCAATTACTGCAACCATTTATAACCTCATAGTGTCCTTCATCAATTATTGCAACCATTTATAACCTCATAGTGTCCTTCATCAATTATTGCAACCATTTATAACCCCGTAGTATACTTCATCAATTGTTACAACCATTTATAACCCCGTAGTGTCCTTCATCAATTGTTACAACCATTTATAACCCTGTAGTGTCCTTCATCAATTACTGCAACCATTTATAACCTCATAGTGTCCTTCATCAATTATTGCAACCATTTATAACCTCATAGTGTCCTTCATCAATTATTGCAACCATTTATAACCCCGTAGTATACTTCATCAATTGTTACAACCATTTATAACCCCGTAGTGTCCTTCATCAATTGTTGCAACCATTTATAACCCCCGTAGTCTCCTTCATCAATTGTTGCAACCATTTATAACCATTTAGTGTCCTTCGTCAATTACTGCAACCATTTATAACCTCATAGTGTCCTTCATCAATTATTGCAACCATTTATAACCCCGTAGTATACTTCATCAATTGTTACAACCATTTATAACCCTGTAGTCTCCTTCATCAATTACTGCAACCATTTATAACCTCATAGTGTCCTTCATCAATTATTGCAACCATTTATAACCTCGTAGTGTCCTTCATCAATTATTGCAACCATTTATAACCCCGTAGTGCCCTTCATCAATTGTTACAACCATTTATAACGCCGTAGTCTCCTTCATCAATTGTTGCAACCATTTATAACCCCCGTAGTCTCCTTCATCAATTGTTGCAACCATTTATAACCATATAGTGTCCTTCATCAATTATTGCAACCATTTATAACCCCCGTAGTCTCCTTCATCAATTATTGCAACCATTTATAACCCCCGTAGTCTCCTTCATCAATTATTGCAACCATTTATAACCTCGTAGTGTCCTTCATCAATTATTGCAACCATTTATAAACCCGTAGTGTCTTTCATCAATTGTTGCAACCATTAATTATCCCATAAGACCCTCCTCCAATTCCTAAAACCATTACTGATTCCATACAATTCTCCACCAAGTGCTACGACTATTAATGTCAAAAGGACCCTCCACCAAATCATCTATCATCATGCTCCCATATGATCGTCCATCAATTGATGCATCCCTAAATGATTCCATAGGATCCTCCACCAATTACTGCATGCATTAATAATCTCATAGGACTTTCCGTCTATTGATGCAACCATTCAAAATCCCATATGATGATTCGCCAATTGCTACACCCCTTAATGCTCCTGTAGAATCCGGTGCCAATTCACCTTTCCCGTATCCATTCATCATTTGACCTCATATGACGTCATAATCACCTCAACGCTTGTATGATGCCGTCACAATCATTACGTCACAAAGGGCTCCATATAGACCTCATCAAATCTCAAATATTCCGACAAGACACGTATGAATTGTATGTCTTTGTAATCCTTTACTATTTAATAAACATGCTGTTGAATATTTTGAAACTAATTGAGACGCTGTTGCTACCTTAGTTTTTTGGAAATTGATAGTCAGTGTGTTCAGAGATCGATCGATCCCAACATGTGCGAGGTGTGGGTGGAGCTTAGCTAGAGATAGGCGGGGCATAGCTAAAAGGGGAAATGTGAATTGATCCAACCATTAATAATTCCATAGGATCCTCCACCAATTGTTGCACACATTAATGATCCCATAGGATCTCTCAGGAATTGTTCAAACCATTAATGCCTGTATATGATCCTTCATCAATAGACCTTTCCATTTTTAGCTATGCACCGCCCATCACTAGCTAAGCTCCACCCACACCTCCCCGTGTTGAGATTGATCGATTCCCCGAATGCCCTAGCTATCAATTTCCTGAAAACTACACAGGGAAGCTGTTGAATATGTTGTAACTAATTTGACTGCCTATGGCAGCAATAGCGCCCAGTCAATTTAGTTTCAAAGTATTCAACAGAATATTTATTAAATAGTAAAGGCATACAATTTGTACAACAACGCATAGACTGTCTTCAAATATGCGTTCGTGACCTACTTATCAACATCATTCATGATGTCATCCATTATGACATCATTCTACACATCACATTGATGATTATGACGTCATATGATGGGTGCATACTCTGGAAAGGTGAATTGTAGAAACCCTTATATCCAAAGAAACGAATGTTTAATGACTGACATATGAGTGCATGAATACACAGCTATATTACCTTCTGTACAGTACATTATTTATCAAGTTCCTGTCCTATCGGTCGATAAATAGCACATCATGCCATTTTACTCTCCCTATTAAATATCCAATGTTCAATAAAATAACACAGCATTAATAACTGGGTTCATACACATTTTAAAAGTACTTGAATTTTGGCATCAGTCCTTGAAATTGCTTAAATTTGAAATTTGCCTTGAAAAATACTTGAAAATGGCAGTAAGGACTTGACAAGTACGGTGAAAATGTGTTTTTCTAAAATAGCCAAAATTTGCATACCATCGAATTTGCAAAATCTTCTGTTTTCAGAATCCTTGAATGCGAGAGACATAGTCCTTAAAATACTATTGAAAGTCCTTGAATGAATCGGTCAAATTTTTGTATGAACCATGTCTAATGATAGATATAAACAAATAGATACATAACAAATCGTACAAGGACTCAGACAGCAAATGTTACAGGGTATTCAGTGCTACATAATATTGCAATCAGCCCATATAACGGTAACAAATTTATGATTAATCCTTACCACTCTGATGTCAATATTCTATCTTACTGGGTCAATAACAGAGAAGAAACTGGTGTTAATTTTTCAACAATTTTGGTGGATGATGTTTCTGTCTATGAAAAGCAACATCTTCCACCAAATTTGTTGAAAGATTAACACCAATTCATCCTTAAATTTAATTAAAAAATTAAAATTTTTAGCATCATAGTGGCAAGGGATAAGCACGTTGTACAGTAATCGATGTGGAAATTGTTTGCAAAACCATTACCATAACAAAACACGTATTTACACTACGTACAGGAATGTGCACTTCATGAGCTTACATGCTCATTAGCGTCTAACTGCTACTGACCGCATTAAAATAGCTAAACTCAGAATGTACACCCTCACTAGAAATTATTTACATTGTTATTTAAATAATATCTGAGTAACTTTGTAGGCACACCTCATCTTTCTTTGTGTGTTGAGATTTATCACAATGTTCATCTCAAGTTCAAATCACCATCACTATTGCTGGTTTATCTGTCTCCGCTACTCCAAGCCACCAAACAATAATTTCATTGAACAAAAACTCAGACATGCTGAATATTTTGAAAACAATTTAACTGAAAGTTGTTGGTGGCTTAGCCACCAACAACTTTCAGTCAAATTGTTTTCAAAATATTTAGCGCGTCCAGAGATATAACGCTTGGAATATGTTGTCTGCAAAGACTCGGCAGTGAGACAGTTAAGCCAATGTTTAGACAAGTAATACAGTCCAATCCAATAAGCCATGATAATTTCATAGTGAATATCCTGCTCTGTGACTAGTACTCTTTATTCAGTATATATAGTCTTCTCGTATCACTCATAATATTCTATGCAATGCTATCTCAACAACATTCGTTAGATAAACACCAGAAACTGTCAGGAAATCAAATTCGAAACTCATTATCACAGTGGTTATTGATCGTGTTTCTCTCAAAATGAGCAACTCATTATCACAATGGATATACAGCTAACCATCTTTATTGCAGACAGCCTGTTTTAGGCGCCGAAATATTATGGCTTCTTAAGATGTTGGTTGTATGACTTAGTCTAAGTAACCACCGTTCGTAGCTCCAATGGTTATTTTCCACCACAACAATGAGTCCTATTAAGCGACCACATGTCTTTAGTGACCAGTATATGATGTCCGTTATAGACAGGTATGGCTGTACTTCGGTCCACATCACACCCTCACTTTACTGGCATACTCCTGTTCAGTGACGAGCAATCGCATATTGTCACTTCCCTTGTTTTTAAAGGCATGGGCTATTGCTCGCGCCACGGTCCTATGATCCATACCAACAACGATCTTATCATTTACCTCAAGAATAACCTGACCAACCTTAATTGCGCCCGACTCGAAAGCAGAACCCCCAGGCTGTAAATGAAGGCAGAGAGATGAAGATTAGCATCAATAGTAGTAATACATTTACATATCGACTTATATTGTCATTCATTTTAAGGCAGCACCTTGCTAGTAAAAATGCCTTTCTAACAATCTGACAATAGCGTTGCAATAAAGCCAGCTTTCGAACCCAAAAGGACCTTTCCAGTTTTAGCTATGCCACGCCCATCTCTAACTAAGCCCCACCCACAACTCGCTCGTGTTGGAATCGATCGATCCCTGAACTCCGACTATAAATTTCCAAGAAATTATACAGCTAAGCTGTTAAATACTTTGAAACTAATTTGACTGGTCGCTGTTGCTGCTCAGCAACATCGCCCAGTCAAATTAGTTTCAAAATATTCAACAGAATGTTTCTTAAATTGTAAAGACATACAATTCATACAACGTGTCAGATTATTAAGCATTAAACACGGACTAAAAGAGTCATTCATGCCATACTCCATTATGACGTCACTTAGTTGATTATGACGTGATATGACGTCAGATGATGGATGGCTAAACTGCAATGGTCCATTCCTCATTTCGTTACCGGGCCATAATCGCACACCAAAATATTAAATTGTTTGATTCATATCATATCAGCAACACCGTATATAGCGAGAGAGCATTCCGTTCTTTTCGTCGGAAGAGATTTCTCACTATTTTAGTAGATGAATAATATCCCTGAAAAAGCTTCTCCAAAGGAAAAACCAAAATAATGATATAAATAGAATTCTCCATCAGTTGTCGTAACCATTAATGGTCCCCCAGAGAGACGGAAATTAGCATCAGTAGTGTTATTGGAATAGCAATTTACATTCAGCATATCTAGTCCAGTAAGTTATCTGGTCATCGTGTTGAAACGAAGTTTCTCTAAGCTAATGTTGTCCAAGACAGCAACATATCCACACAGAATCAACTTTCTAAATGTGGAACGAATATATTCCTAACTACACACCTCTCATTTTACGGTGTGAGGCTACATTACGTGTTAAGGCTATCTTATATGACTTTAGCGAGTGCATAGGCCGTTTACTCCGCTGCTTTGCCTACTGCTACACAGTACTATGACGCAATTGTGCTATATCTGATGGGCCGAAACCTACTTCTTTGAGACAATAAAAGTGATGCTTTATGCTGGTAGGAAATAGGGATTCCTCTTTTGTCGCACGATTTCAATACAACATATACATCCTGTTGCGCGTGTACTAATTAATATGGTAGAAAGATTAGTGCATGTGTACCCATTCAGTACCGGCTATGTCATGTAAGTTATACACTAATTTATTGGTGCATGAGAACTTCAGCGATTGAAAATAGCACTTTATGTAGTGGTTCCTGTCCATAATGGGCACTTAGTGGTGCCGCAAACAGCTAACAATGTAATATAACTCAGACCATATAAAATGACTTTTGGGTTACAAGATTGAAGATTGTGGTGACTAATCTAGAATCAAAGATCAAACGCTAGTATTGCACGCACGCACGCGCGCACGCATACACACACCACCCTTACCTACATGAAGCAGTTTATACTCATCGTTCCATATATAAAATGCATATATTTATCAGCAAATGTATCTTATAAGCACCCATCTTAATCTTAAAGAAGCGCATGTTTTGTGGCCACAATGCGAATGTATGGTGATATAATACCTTTAGGATAAACATGTGATCTGGTTTGAGGAATGTCACTCACCTGCACTGTAACCACCCTTGGCAGTGGTTGTCTGGTGTTTGCACCGCCCTCTATAGCAATGCCCAATGTAGGCTTGCTCTTATATACGGTCACCTCCTCTGTAGGTATGTCACCATACAACTTCAAATACAAATAAACACAACATGGCGCATGCATTGTGTAGTCAAATCGAGATATTGCCATACCATCCTTAAATCAGGGGTGCGTTCAGGAGCGGGAATGTCGAACATTTTGTTCGGTCACATGGTAGGTTCGCCCCATAGATATCTATGGGCGAACCTGCCATGTGACCGAACAAATTGTGTGGCGAACTGGAAATATCCACGCTCCTGAACGCACCCCAGGACCCAATTAATTCGTCATTGCAAGTTGCAGGCACTTTTATACACGCTCTCGTTAAAAAATAAGAATCCCAGCTAATTTAGCTAAAGAAAGAATTTAGTTAGTATGATACTAAATAATACCATTTACTCAGATGCATGGTCTGCATATTGATAGTGGCGTGAATGGTAGAGTCAAGCCACTTACATAAGAGGAAAGAATGACGTCCAATCTAATGATATACTTGCTAGTTGGTACAAATACAAACTAAGCAGGCAGTAAGTCATTAAAACCTAACAATGATTTCCTACCTCCTATACACACAGGAGCCGAAGTTTGTAACATTGAATGAGCAATCACAGCCACAAAATAGAAATTTGTGCAATTTATTACTTTAATTTAATTTAATCCTAAATATATACTTGTGTAAAACATTATTAGTCCCGTGAATTTATACAGAAATGGTCGTGGCCTTCCGAAAAATAATCATATCCATATAAAGGACTGTATGGACGTACAGTACGTCGTCGCCACAATAAAGTGATCAGTGAGTGAAGCTTGGTCACAGGAAATTTGTAAGTTATCGGTAATTGAAAAACATTCCTGATTCTGTGACAACTCTGGAAATTTTGTTAAAACATGTTCAACCAGATTTGTCACTACTCGACGGTGATTTGTCTGCAACTGTTTTCACATAACAAGTGCTCCGCAAACGGCGCATAATACCCTGCCATGATGACAAACTAATAAATGCATCTATCAGAAAAGATTTATTTCTTCCTCAGACCAGTAATCCTTATTAAGTGTCAAAGCGATCCGCTAAACGGTCAAGGAGGTATCATCTGGAAACCAATTTTCAAGATGACTGCCGCTGACTGGTGGCCATATTGGATTTTGGATTATCGTAAATTTCGATAGGTTTCTTCACCAGACATATTCCAACGACCCTAGGAAGTGGTAACGGAGATATCTATCATCCAGAAACCAACTTTCAACATGGCAGCCCGTGGCTGGCGGCCATCTTGGATTTTGGATCATTGTCAATTTCGATAGGTTTCTTCCCCAGACCTAGTCCAACCACCCTATGAAGTTTCAATGCGATACGACAAACGGTAACGGAGTTATCATCCGGAAACCAATTTTCAAGATGGACGCCGGTAGCTGTCGGCCATCTTGGATTTCGAATCATCGTCGATTTAGATAGGTTTCTTCCCCAGACCTAGTCCAACCACCCTATGAAGTTTCAATGCGATCCGACAAACGGTAACGGATTTATCATTCGGAAACCAATGTTCAAGATGGACGCCGGTGGCTGGCGGCCATCTTGGATTTCGAATCATCGTCGATTTCGATAGGTTTCTTCCCCAGACCTAGTCCAACCACGCTATGAAGTTTCAATGCGATCCGACAAACGGTAACAGAGTTATCATTCGGAAACCAATTTTCAAGATGGCCGCCGGTGGCTGGCGGCCATCTTGGATTTCGGATCAGCGTCGATTTCGATAGGTTTCTTCCCAAGACCAATTCCAACCACCCAATGAAGTTTCGATGCGATCCGACAAACGGTAACAGAGTTAGCATCCGGAAACTCTGCCGCCCGCACGCACGCCCACCCGCCCGCCCGGACGGCGGCATTACGTAATACCCCGCCAATTTTTTTTGGCAGGGTATACAAATTGGCACTATTCTGAGATTGTTTTCAATGACAGATTTTATGTGAATCAGGTTTCATCTTCAACAAATATGGTGGGTCTGATTTGCCACACAGCGTCTGCGATCGATGGAAGCATTTTTTTTACAAATGTAAATGCTATCGGTACGGGTATCATCATCTGTGATGATCACTGGTCACTTACACTTTTATGTGAATCATGAATTATGTATGCGATCAGTTGCTTAATCAATTTGTGTATGTATAGGCCAATATCCCCGGCCACAGTCACTGACTGTTCCTAGTTGCATGTGAATAATGTATGCGATTGGTCTGCATTGATTACATACCATGAAAGATTTTTATATGAATCATAACCTGTTTCAAACTACTTACAAGCTCCCTACGCCTGTCTTTCATATCTTCATCACCTTCTACACTCGTCTGAAATATAATAATAATAATAATAATAATAATAATAATAATAACAATAATAATAATAATAATAATAATAATAATAATAATAATAATAATAATAATAATAATAATAATGAAAAAAGCAACCCTTTTTGGCAGTGACAATATTGAAAACATTATGTTGGTTTTCCTTGCAAATAGTTGACCATTGAAGTCATGAGAATCCTCTTCTCAAGAATGAGATCATAGGCTAAGGTCTAGTAAATCCGCCACCAATTGTTATGCCTTTATACAAAACATTACATCAGGCTTATTACATGGGAAAATGTGCACAGTCGTTTTCCAAAATCACGCAGTAATGGACAAGATAACAAGCAGATGCTTGCGCTCCGGTTATTGTTTTCTATTGGTAACATATCAACCTACTCAGTGTCTTTCCGGATATTTCTGATCGTGGTTAAAGGACAATTCCGGGATGATAAAAATTGTGCTTTATTTGAAAGATTATTACATGTTTAATGAAATTGCGCCAGAATAATAACCAGATAGAAATAGCGTAACCGACTATCGCTAGATAAAGTCGGTAAAATTCATAATTTTTCGCACATCTGGGCGCTGGCATTTTATCGCGTCTAGGGACTTCAGCCCCGCACCACCTCTATTGCTATGACAAGAGGAGCGGGGCCAATAGATGCGGGTATATATTTTAAGGAAGTATACGTAAATGATAATAGCAAACGAACCGCTGAAGCGATTCCAATGATTCTAGGATCTCTAAATAGGTGCCGACCTCGGGATTAATATGATACAATGGATGTTAATATCGGACAAGAGGTGCAAAAGACTGGAATATATAAAAAAGTATTCATCTAAGATACGATCTGAGAATATGTTATCCTTTTTTTGGTAAAATTCAGCGTGAGATGTTTTTGTCTCGCAGACTATCTTTGCGTATTGTTATTAAATTGGAGTGTCTATAAGGCTGAAAGAAATGGCTAGTTGCCTAACCAATTATAATTTTGCTCACGTAAATATTGCCAGAGATATCACCAAATGATTTAACATTTTGACATAAAATCTGGGAATTTTCATATTGCCCGCCATGCTGTAGTAATTTCAATAATTAAGATATTTTGATGGAATTTTTCCTGTTGTGTGATAACATTGTAAAGCTTCGGCACAGTAAACTCTGTCATTGTAGCTGTAATATTCATTCTGATATGGGATGATGGATAGAGCGGATCCTGAAATTTTTGTTTGAAATTTTGCTGGCTTAGTCTTTCCCGGAGAGTGTATCTTTTGACCCACTAGGCCGATTCTAACATCTCTAGCATTGGATAAATCTTCGAATTTGCAGTTACAGGTAGGGGGCCTAGGTATCAGAATTATTACAATCGGCTCTGTGGTTTCGGCAATATTATCATATCATATGTTTTCTTGGAATATATATTTACACTGCCCGCGACACACGCTATAACGGTATTTTGGGTCGGCTGAATAATTTGACAATACGCACGTGTCAAGTGTGCCACTTCATTTAACCCTTATCGCATGGTGTAACATGCGTAATAGCCTACTTACAGAGATAGTGCCGGGTACATTTTGAGAAAAAAATATTTTGCTGAAACTTGTTGCTGCCGTGCACAGCAATGACTTACAGCAGCATTGTTATCAAAATGAACACATTCTGATAGGATAGAGAAAATGGAATCTGTGCTTCAGCGGTCGAGGGGTTAACGATTCCTTACCGACTTCAGATATTGGAATTACTTGAAAAACTTACTAGCTTAACTGGACAATGTCCTAACGATTACAAATTAGCACATGTTAGGCCTCCATGCGTATACATATTTACTGTACAGCCTTCGTGATCGGCAAAGATCGCGTTGGTGCGGGATAACGTCAGGATCTCGTTCTCGTTGCAAGAAAATGGCGCCGCCGGGAGATAAAATAATCCCGTGTTTACGACGGTATAATTACTCGTAATATTTGTCTATTGATTTTATTTAGTATCCAATATGTTAGTCATATAATAGTCTTTCAAATAAAGTACACTTTTACCAATCTCGGAATTGTCCTTTAACCATTTAGTGGCTAAATGCGGTCAATAAAATCTAAATATTTGGTAATTTAATGTCAATTTGCAGGCCAAGCACTAAATATAAGCAGCATTCACTCATGAGTGAGATGATAAATTCGATAGTTCCGTTTCTTTGATTTATGTAACATGACATATCAATATGTTTACAAGTCATGAACCAAATATTACAGCACTATAGCAAAACTACCGTGTCCTATTTTTGAGAATTTACCACCGGAATGACTAGCTCGGTTACAGATCTAGTCATTCCAGCGGTAAATTTTTAAAAATAGTTTTCTTTTGACCTGCAAACGGATATTCCTGAAGACACTACAGAGACCGGATTTGGTCGGTTTCGGCATGAAAGGGTTACAAATATCTATGACTAGCAGGTTCTGAACCATGTACAAGTGAACAGTAAAACAGATGATCACTTAATGTTAGTTGGTTGTCATATGCAATATCTTTGAGCCCAATGATATGGCGGTCTTTCAGATGCATGATAATATGACCATTCGTTTTAAAGAACCACCATGCTATGTCCTCATAAGCAAATGTCCACGATACCAATTGAAATGGACAATGTGGTTTTGCTAGAGTGGTGTAGTATTTGGTTCATACTTGTAAATATATATCAAAGAAAAGGAACCATTGCATTTATCACCTCACACATGCATGAATTTTGCTTGTGTTTAGTGTTTCAAGACGGTCCATTATGCACGGATAGACGCGTGACCTGGAACTAGGCTTTTAGTTGCAACTCACGATTAGTATTATAAGTCGATTTGTCGACCAAATCTGTGTCATTCTTTAGGCTGCCTAAGTCGCAATAATAGCGATTCCACGCGTGTTTGTTCTAATATAACTACACCATCCAAACAACCATCACCGAATCAGAAATAGTTCTAGGACTTTCCAATTCGCAATTGCCGTATGAATATAATGCACTAGATCATGTTCATTGAATCAAGGACAAACCCCTGTTGATTCACAATAGTGCATTGGCACTAAATTATGATGTATACCTTCCTATATATATATATACACACACACACACACACACACACACACACACACACACACACACACACACACACACACACACACACACACACACACACACACACACACACACACACACACACACACACACACACACACACACACACACACACACACACACACACACACACACACACACACACACACACACACACACACACACACACACACACACACACACACACACACACACACACACACACACACACACACACACACACACACACACACACACACACACACACACACACACACACACACACACACACACACACACACACACACACACACACACACACACACACACACACACACACACACACACACACACACACACACACACACACACACACACACACACACACACACACACACACACACACACACACACACACACACACACACACACACACACACACACACACACACACACACACACACACACACACACACACACACACACACACACACACACACACACACACACACACACACACACACACACACACACACACACACACACACACACACACACACACACACACACACACACACACACACACACACACACACACACACACACACACACACACACACACACACACACACACACACACACACACACACACACACACACACACACACACACACACACACCACTTAGACCACCCACCAATCAATTACCGGATGTAACAGTCCTAGGTTTTCCTAATGCGCGCTCCTGTTTGATGGGTGTCCATTAGATAGGTATTGATCCGTGTTAGATTTTGAACAAACTCGTTATTTACATACTGACACTATTTCTCATGTGTGGGCCTATTGAAAGTAGTTGAGTAAATACGCCTATCCCTTCGCACCAACCCAATTATTTTAACTAACCACAATCATGTATCTGTCACTGTATCCGATGCACTTGTTTTCATTACATAAGTAGTCATAGGCATGCATATGACGTATCTAAAAAACAACACGAGACTACTGGTCCGATTTGACATAAATTTTAACACAACAACGGAACTTGACGTGCATGGTGATTTCTACTGTCTAGACGTTGGCCGTGATCTGGATAAAGGAACCCCGATCCGGATCAGATCAAGTTCTGCATCTACTGTTATCTTGGAAACTGATGGCCTGATTTTGACTCAAATTTTAACACACGAATGAGTGTGACCGTACACTAGGATTCCACAACTTTGAGCGTGAGCAGAAAAATCCACAAAAAAAATCGGACAATCTGAAAACGTTTTATAATGTGACAAAAACGGCGAGTCGATGCCTGTAATCTCTGGTTGTACATGCCCTGATGAAGTACGTGCGGGCAAAGCTTACCGAATATCAATCAATTTCTATTTAGTCATGACTACCTATGCCACCTGTCCTAGGATAACTTTATATAAGGCTATGTTTGATAAAGGCTAATTACAATGTGTGTGGGACCCGGATAAACAGCGAGGTGTATTTACATTGTTTTCTTCTTCACGATCTGAACCGGACAAGAACCAGACGGACTGACGGAGGGGCAGGAAGATGGATGTACAAATTAGTATACAAATTAGATCAAAAACCTAACATGTGCTATACATCAGTTACAAAGACTATCATGTAGACATGTGTTTCTGACACAGATGCAGATAGATGAATGCATATAACATAGGGCCTACACGTATGGACCTTTCCCAGCAAATGTACTTGTATATAGCTTCAGATTCAATACAGGGTTTTCTCATTCCATCTGTCATCTGTGCATTTACCATGAAAGAATAATTAGGCCTACAGTTTCTTACACGCGCCTCATCCTATAATTCAACATTGGAAACCCTAGCACATGCGCCATTACTGATGGGCTGCTAAGTGATAGTCAGCTTGATGACTACCTTGCTGAACAGCATAATTGATTGAACAACAGACATTCAACAATGCAATGTTTAAAGTGCCAGGTCAGTATCGATGTCCGAGGCTGATGGATATATAGCCACTGGTTGCAGCGTATAATCATCACCTTATTCGTGCAGCAATACTGAATGAGGACACGGAACACGGACAATCGATCGTGTTTCTGCAGATATTATTCTATACTATAAGATTAAGATACACGATTCATTCCTGGATATTGATTGTTCGGAACAACAACATATACACAATGGGGGGAATCCAGTTTTATCTATGCCCCGCCCATCTTTAGCTAAGCTCCATCCACGTTTTCCTCGCGTTGGACCAATCGATCCTTGCACTCTCTGAATCCCATTTTCCAGAAAACTATACAGGTAAGCTGTTGAATATTTTGAAACTAATTTGATTGGTTGTTGTTGGTATGGCAGCAACAGCGCTCAGTCAAATTAGTTTCAAAACATTCAACAGAACGTTTATTAAATAGTAAAGCCATACAATTCGTACAATAACGCTTAGTCCGCCACCAATTATACGTTCGTGACGATTGTTCATTACGTCATCCATAGCATAATGGATTATGACGTCATACCACACGTCACGTAGTTGATTATGACAACATATGATTGATGGATAAACTGGAATCCTAGGATGATAGAGTGTATGAGTTGACAAGGCGATGTGTGATACTATTAAAACACCTCAGTTAAGTAGGTACCAAGTTCTATAATTATTATACGTGCATGTGCTATCAGGTTATTTTGTTGGTGACTCTCACATGGCGACCACTCCTGTGGCATGTGAGGCGGTCACATGGTCCATAAATAAACTTATCTTTACTACAGCGTGGTTTCTTAAGCCTTTAATGGTCAAGATTGGTTAAGAAAATCACAATTTCTGGCTAGTGACTGTCCATTTACAGGACAAAATTAATGAAGAGTATTTTTTCAAAACTTTACCACTGGAATGACAGGCTCGATTCATTTCAATACTAAATTGTTAAAAATGGTCCTCTCTTTCCCTGCAGTTGAATTTTCATTCAAGGCCGCTCCAAATGCAGGGGTTTCCGGCATTACTATCGAATCCTTAAATTTGTTCAAGAAAATTTCAATTTTCTCAAAGAAAATGTCAATTTGCAGACTTAGAGAAGACTACTTTTGAAAATTTTACCGCTGAAATGACTGGCTCGGTTATCGAGCTAGTCATTCCAGTGGTAAATATTAAAAAAAAGTCTCTTGATCTGCAAATGGACATTTCTCAAGACCACTGCAGAAGCCATTTTTTGGGCGGTATGGGTGTAAAGGGTTAAAGTCATTTGGCGTTTCTGACCCACAAAATGATGCGTCTCCAGGTGTCCCTAAGACACATCATCTTGTTATTACAAAAGCAGGTGAACACGGAAGAGATGAACTATCTCTCCCCTCCCCCCCCCCCCCCACTACAGCATTCCCAGATTATCTTAATCCACCCTTGTTTCCCGGTAGATCCTTACTGTTGTATCACTGCTGTAGCTGCTGTAGTCGTGTTCTGGGCTCTCGGGCCGCTGTGGTAACAGCTTTGGTCGGGGAATACGGAACGCCTTCATCTGCGTACGTTCATCCAATGTCATCATCATACCACCAGATGGCGTCTTAGTCTTGTTTCTCTTCATGCCTTCTATACTATTATCATTTCGACCTCCGTATTTAGATTGGTGTAATATGGAGTAATTTCAAAAACATTTTACAAGCAAATCACGACCTACGAATAGTTTTACAGACGTTATCATTGTGTAAATCCAATTGTCCTCCAAGTTACACCTCGTACGGGTACTTCACAAGCTGTTTCTTTTAATGATGCTCGTTTCCATGTATTTCACAGGTAGGATACATTTATTGACTGTACCATGGTTTGTAAGATTCTAATCAAAATATCGGCACCAGAAAACTAGATATTTGTCCTACAGTACAGCTCAGGAATAACGTAATAATATTCTCAAAACTAATTAAAACGTACTGTTGAATATTCTGACCATAATTGGATTGGAAAACATTGCTGCTTAAGGCAGCAATGTCTTCCAATCTAATTAGGGTCAAAATATTCAACAAAACATTTACTAATTAACGTATTTCTGTTTTTGTGTTGGAAACATGATATGTTATTTCTGAGTTGGTCTTCATCTTGCTTTGTCCAGCAATCTATATGTCAAAATGTTCCATATTTTAACTACAACACCACACTATCTATGATTCAAGCCGACTGAATATCATGGTAGTATGATGGTACGCCAACTCCAGTTATAAACCCCAAATGAAACTAATGCCACGTGTTTTAATATCGTGTTATGCTAATTTGGCTAAGTCCAATCATTACAATTTGTAATCTAGGAGCGAGATTCATGTTCTTTTAACCCGAGAACTTCAAATAAGTTTTGTTTGGAAACAGGATTGCACAACATTCCTAAAGGATCAAGCGCATCATTTTATTCACGAGTGTGTATACAATTTAGAGCAAATTTGTTCAAGCAAATTTCAATTTTCTCATTAAAAATATCCATTTGCAGATCAAGTGAAGATTATTAAATTCTTTTAGGTTTTAGGCTACCATTGGAATAACTGGCTCTGCTATCGAGCCAGTTATTCTGTGGTAAATTTGCAAATATCTTCTCTTGGTCTGTAAATTGACGCTTCTCAAGAGCACTGCAGAATCCGTTTTTGACCCGCTTAAATAAGAGTTAAAGAGTTAAAGCACCGCTCACAGAACACACGTAATGTTGAAAAATGTTATTTCTACAGAACGCCCTGATATTGTCCTAGATCGCCATATTACCAGTCTCAAATCACGATATGAACCACGCGTTCACCGTCATGTACTAATGCGGTTTGCGGTTCATAAGTACACGGCTGAGTAACTATAGCATCCTTGCGTCGTCTTCTGTTTGCCATTGCACTCAATTCTAACTGGATTGTCATAAAAATTAACGGTACTTAGTATTTAGTAACCCTATTTAGCCTAAATCTAACAGAATGTAATTAGTTTTATTGTTTTAGCAAGTTACATTGGGAACTATTTGAGTGGAAGTTGTTACTACAATGGTCATCAGCTTTCAGTCAAAACGTTTTCAAAATGCATGTTTCATATGTAGCTATCTTGAAGCAATGTATATGGAATTCATGAATAAACAAGTTAGTAGTTAACCAGGATGTGTACATACACTAATTATCTGCTAATGGCTAGCTGTCGAGAACCGCATAATAGATGGAGTCCACACAGACTAGGAGATAGTCATCCCTGATACTCATCAACACCTGGTAGGAATCGCCCACAAATGCTAATAGTCGTCCACGCTTGCTAGTAGTCGTCCACAAATGCGTATAATCGTTGACTCCTACTAGAAGTCGTACACAGACCCTAGAAGGACTTCGTGCTAGTCATCTACACCTGATAGTAGTGGTCCACAAATGCTATTCTCCACCCATAACTGTCACGAGTCTCATAGCTGCTAATAGTCATCCAGAAATCCTAATAGATGTCCACATTTTCTAGTAGTCGCCCAAAAATCCTAATAGTTGTCCACATTTGCTAGTAGTCGTCCAGAAATTCTAAAATTTGCCCACACTTGCTAGTAGTCGTGCACAAGTCCTATTAATCGTCAACAAATGCTAGTACAGCCGTCCAGAAATGCTAGAAGTCATGGGCACATGCTGGGAGTCTCCACACCTGCTAACAGTCGTCCACAAATGCTAGCAGTCGTCTATCTAGCATCATCCGCAAATGCTAGAAGTATCAACATCTTCCAGTAATCGCCTACAAATGCTAGTAATCGCCCACAAACGCTAGTAATCGCCCATAAATAGTAGTAATCGCCCACAAATGCTAGAAATCTTCACACCTACTAGGAATCGTCTGTGCATGCTAGGAGTCGTGTCCACGCATGCTAGGAGTCGTGTCCACCTGCTATGAGCAGTCATCACATGCTGAGAGCGGCCTACTCCTGTTAGGAGTCGCGTCCACACATTGTATGAGTCGTTCACACCTGGTAGGAGTTGTCCACATAGGTATATTGTCAGAAAGATAAGGTGTATAGATAAGGTGTTTGCACCGTAAAATGGGGGTTCTGACTTATAAGGGAAACATCCTTAAATGATATCAAAGTCATATAGTTGTTTCCCGAGCACCTGTCTCAGTACATGTAATCGGCTAGCCATTTGGCTTCAGCTAGGTGTCATCTGTGTGTATGGCTAATTTAGGAATCACACGTAAATCTAATCATTGGATAAGTATCTATTGTTATACGGAATGTAAGTTTTCGTCTAAAAATAGAAATTCTTTTGGAATAATTTTGGGCTATGCATATTGAATCGGTGGAGTCAACTAGGGCTTGTTTTTTTATGAATTTGTTTTGAATAGTCTAACTTAGATTGTTTTATTCTTAATATAGATTTTTGCTTAGCTTGCTAAGGCATAACCATGCACCGAGGGACACACACATTTTCTATGGCTATTTGGAATCATATTGCAGCCATCTATAAAGCGTCATTTGGGATCATATGAGAGTTATCTAAATGATATTTGTAATCGTCGTGGAGGCCTCTGGTATTATTTGCAGGGCGAAGTTTTATTTCTGTACGCGGGAGTTATTACAACAAAGCTAAGTAACACACCCCATACTTAGACAAGTTCTTCAAGTTCACACCATAACGATCACATTGACCAGTCAGTTCGTGTTATATAACAGGTTTAATTCGATAGACATATACGCCACATTCCACCCCCATACCCTGTTTCCGACACCCCCCCCCCCACCGCTTTGCAACATGTCAAAATGAGCATTACATGCTTGTATCCTATCCTATGCAAACGATATCGCTCAATGAGCGCATGTCCTCAGAATTTTAAAATGAGACTAACTGATTGGAAGTTGTTGCCGTCCAAATAGTTTTAAAATAATCAGATTAATTACGTGGTTAACTCAGGTATAGGCCTCCCTATATCTATTTGTCCAATGCATAATGAATATACAAACCATAAATCTCATGATTGCACTATTAGTTAATCAATTACTCTACTATATAACATACATTAGAGTTAATCCTATGTAAATGGAACACATATTATTGGCAGTGAGTAAGTGTCTAGATTTTAACAATTATTGTTGGCGTTATCAGAGAAGAAAGTTATATAGGTCTACTTTATTGATGATATTTATAAAGAAAGTAAAAGTTGTGAGCGTGTATCTTGGATCAAACGTTCACGGAAATACATGTATACGTGTTACACAATTTTCGAAAAAAATATTACATACAATAATTGTACTGACAGATCCATAAAACCGATATACGGTTTAAACCGGTTTGAAAATTGACATCGTCACCGGTTTGATATTATGCGATACATCACAGTCTTACCTATCCGTAGTTCATAAATGGAAAGCATTGCAAAACGTTTTGTTAAATCTGCAAACCGTGACAATCAACGATTATAATAATCAATAATGCATCCACTATGCAAACCGAAATACCAGTTTCCATTTAATATAGTGCAATTTCGACCCTATTCAAGTCGACCCAATTAACATATTTAGTGTTTATGAATAGATCTGTTAGATTCTATGCCTTTGCAATTTGTATATACGGTTAAATTGATGATTCGTATGCATTTCTGCATACTCATATATGCAAACACTGGAAGAGACAAATCGCTCGCGTGCAATGTCCAAAAGCGCGCACCGTGCGCTCTCGCGCTCGTTCAAACTTATTTTCCCTGGACAAAAACCATGACAATCTGGTTGCCCTGTATTTGGAATCATTCAGTGGCATTTGAAATCGTCTTGGAATCAGCTATCGTATTATGTGGAATAATCCTGACCTCATTAAGTATTATTTATACTCGCTTTGATGCAATCAGAATTTATATTGCATCGCCCTTGATTGGTTTACCGATAAATGGAATCGTCCTGACGTCAACCAATGGTAGATGGAATCGACTTGAAGTCACATCGGGCGAAATATAGGTGGCACGAAATCATCTCGCATTTATTGTATATATCTATTTGGAACCGCCCTGACACCATCTAGAGTTACATATACAGGAAAGCCTTGATCATCTATATGCATATATGGAATCCCGTTGTGCGTGATTTAGAGATACATTCGATTTATATGAAACTCTCTTGAAATCGGCTGAATATTAAATAAGTGTACGCCACATACCCTGTAAACAATGACACATAGGCCAACGTAGTTTTGCTCGTTGTTTGTTGGTTCAATATACCACGTAGTTTTCTCCACGTAGATACAACGTTAGGCCAACGTAACTAACTTGCAATCAGTCGGCCAACGTAAATAGACCTACAACGTAACTAATTTTCTATGGATCATACAACGTAAAGGCAATCGAAACTTACGTCGTGCCAACGTAAGGCCTCCGAATAAAACTTAAGTTTGGGCAACGAAATAATGTTTGCTGGGTAGTTGTCTAGATATGAATTGAACCGTCTTTTTATTCATCGATATGTTTTGGTAATCATTTTTGATTTATAGATGCGTTCCGTAGCTCATTGAACACTACCAGAAGGAAGCTAAGACATGCGTATTTCAGCCAAGTCAAGAACGTTGAGTTTACTACGAAAAAGACACACCTATCGATAATAAACTCCGTCAACGGGCAGTAGGCTACATACAAGCTTTCGTTAACCCTTGAAATCCCAGTGCCTCAATTTGAAGACAACTATGCAGGAAAGCTGTTAAATATTTTCAAAGTAATTTGACTGGAACCTGTTGCTGCCACAGGCGGCAACAGTTCCCAGTCAAATTACTTTGAAGATATTCACCAGCATATTCCTAGCAGCATAGCGAATTTGTCGCTTCTGGGGATGCGAGGGCTAATCTTGATGAACGTGATGATTATCCACACCCAAATGTTCGTGGTAAATTTTGGTAGAACTTAAACAGCACGATATATAATGCAACTTGATTGAACGCAATATTCACCCAATTCACGTCGATGCTTTACTTATAAGTGATGCCACATATTCTCCACCTGAACGCACGGTATCTTACACAGAGACACGTTCTCAGTTTACTTATTAAATATTAATACGAGGGACTGTATAACCCCACGGATGAAATCCGACATGCAACAAGCGGCAAGGTCGATATGTTTCAAGGCATCGTGTTTCTATAGAGTATATTTATTCCCTTATTCACAGGCGATGATCTACAGATATACACGACGCATCCTCGCGTAAAATCGTGTCGTCTACGGCTAGATGCGGGTGTGCAAATTGGTAGCTATGGCAACATATGAAACCGTGTAGAATACGCATACGTTATCACTCCGGAATTGATGCCCAATGAATGGCGACATTACTGCTAATACGTATTGATTGAAGGAAATAATTTCATGATTAACCGACACGCAGACGACAGTTACTGCAGGCTATAAGCGCATTCCTGCTGATTATTGCGCGAACAGTTTAACTGAAAGTTATGCCATGGGTACCAATGACTTGCAGTCAAATATTTCTCAAAATATTTAGAAAGTTACATAGCCTCATTAAAAACTATATTTTGTGAATTCAACATGAAATAGGTCAGGAGTAATATAACAGAAGAATATAAATGCAGCCTGTTGCTTCTAAACCGGCTAACTTAAACCTTTCTATAATGGGACATCGACAGTTGTGTCCAAATGATGGCATTTCTTTGACTTTTCGTCATAAGATCACCCACAGTCTTATAGAATTACCGTAATTTGGTAATAAATATTATTTACAATGGCTGATTCCAGTTTCCCAGTCAATCATATGACGTCATAATCAATTGCGTAACGTGTAGGATGACGTCATACCCAGTTACGTCATGAATGACGTAGCCAAGTTCGTCACAAACGTTTAATTGATGACCAGGTGTCGGACTGGTCATGGAAAGTCATGGAATTTGAAAACTTAAATTCCAGGCCTGGAACGTCATGGAAAATCAGCATTTTTTATCAATGGTCATGGAAACGTCATGGAAAATGGTAATCATGAAAAATAAAAGAAATATGTTGGCATAAATTACCACCAACACCTAGATGTAGAATAAAAATTATGGCGACAACTTATCAAAGTAATGCTTTGGTTTGGTTGTTACAAGACGTAATATTCAGACATTTGCAGAATAACTGAGATCGTAATTTATGTAGCTACGTCATAAACATAAATCTACTAGATATTAATTCTTGGAAGTCAAGGAATTTGTTAATTTTGGTCATGAAAGGTCATGGAAAAGTCATGGAATTTCAAACACAGAAAGGTGGACGAACCCTGGATGACGGACTAAGCGTTGTTGTACGAATTGTATGTCTACTATTTAATAAACATGCTGTTTGATATTTTGAACCTAATTTGACTTGGCGACGTTGCTGCCATAGACAGTTTAAAAATATTAAACAGCACACCTGTATAGTTTTCGGGAAATTGATAGTCAGGGAGTTCAGGGATCGATCGATCCCAACACGGGCAAAGCGTGGTGGGGATTAGCTATATATATAGATGGCCGGGACATAACTAAAACTGGATTCCTCCATAGCAAGTGAGTTTCACCAAGTGACCACCTGTCTTTTTCGGCCACCTTTTAATGTGTCATATTATGTCCACTTTATACATGTTTGATAGGAGGCTACAATACGGCTCAGAAAAAACTTCATTTGATTGGAAGCCATTACTGCCTAAGGCAGCGACGGCTTCCCATCAAATTAAGTCCAAAATATTCCACAGAACATTTTTTACATCGTGTTCAAAATTGCACTGACTAACAAGTTTGTGTTTTTGTTTTGGAAACATTTAACTTATTCACGAACTGTACTGTACATACAGCGCCTTTTTATTATTCATCTTTGACAGGTGTGAAATGTTTGATCCGGGGTAAAATTAATCATAATCTTTCCATTCTTCCGGTACTCCGAATTAACGTGTACCTGGTAGGCATAGCAACATAGGTTCGTGAGGGAAGTAATTACAGGACATTATTGTCAAGCCTACATCTACCTTAAAGATTATGAGTAGCGCGGCTAGGAATTAAAATACGTGCACTCTCATAAGGCAGGTTAGACATAACATGGGAAATGTATTGGGGTATGGGTGGGGGTGGTGTGGTGTTGCCCGCGATGGTGATTCTTTTAGACAGGTACCCATTTCATTACCTAAATAAAGGTATTTCCAACTCACGACCATTAGTAGCAATGCAATGTTTTAAAGGGCTGATTCAATACTGAGCGATTTACCATTTTTCAAAGAGTTCTATTTTTAGAGGATGACCATATATAGTGACACTATGGTTTCCTTAAATCTTCCAATGTTACATCGGTAATAAACCCTTTAAATTAATAGTTACACGTGGGTATAAAGAACTAACGTCGACGCCGTAGAATCCACATCCAAGGAATATCCATATTCAAACCAATCAGATGCTCCCATTTCATGTCCAAACACATATACCGTGGCTCCATATATAGTTTGGAAAAAGCAAGACCATCGTTGAAACAATGTTGATGCTCTCGGAATCCACATCCAATGAATTTGTGTTATCGTGATGGACGTGCTAACCATACTATAACCATATATAATCATCGTCTAAAATTAGAACTCTTTGCAAAATGGTTTTCCACTTATACTCGGTCAGCCATTAGAGACATAAAAAGCGTACCGGTATACGCGGTCAACCTGGAAGTCTTAACCCCTCTTATGTCAACTTAACCCATTAATGGCCAAACTGACCAAAAACAACTTTGCACTGGTCTTCAGACATGGCTATTTAAAAGGCCTAGAAAAGAAGAGTATTTTTGAATATTTACCACTAGAATGACTGGCTCGGTAAATTTGCCAAAATACTCTTCTCGCGGCCTGCAGATTGACACAGGCTAAGTAAACTTTAATTGTCTTTACTATTACCTCTCTAATTGTCAAGGCGACAACATTTTTTTTTTAACAAAAATAGTCATCAATGGGTGTAGATAGAATGGTTTTAACTCGTCCTCTATCATGTTACTGTATGTCAGGTCTAACAGATAACTCTAAAGAATGTGAGAATAAGGATTATGTTGCTCTATACAAAGTCAGTACATTTGTAGACATTGCTTAAAAATTAAGGAGTTATTTTGTTTTTCATATTAAATCAGGTGGTTAACTTTGTCTGAGAAATTATTATCTGATTACGGCCACTTCTATCTGACAAGGCCTGGAATGATTGTAGGTTACTACTATGAGTACTGCAAATCTACTATGCATGGATGGGTCTGCAAGATGAAATAGAGTGAGAGGGCAGTCATCGCGGAAGAAAATATTCTTTATGTTAGATTGGAGCTTAGTGAAGCGCCAGAAAAGTGAGCCTGGAAGTTGAGTACTAGTGGCCATGAGGACATTCTGTGTTCAACAGCACAATGAATTTATCATCACGCTCTGTTTAATTTGCTGTTGCCCCACTTGTATTGTCTTTTGTGACATTTTAAAGCTAGTTTTCATATTGATTTATTTTCCTCTTAAAATAACACGCATTTGTCTTCTTATAGTTCAACCATAGTCTTTGTAGACTTCTGTACCAGAATCGGGCATTCTCTAAACTGAGGTTATGGCGTAGATATGACAAGTTAAAAAGAAATAACTCTAATATTTAATGTGCTAGAGATTTTAGAAGACCATAACGGCATAACCCCTATTTTGAGAAAACACGTAAAAAACCGATAGTAGCCATCCATTGAATGCTATGTAAAATAAAAGTTTCACAAAGCCATATCTCGCTTTAAAATAGCGGTATTCGTGTTCTGTAAAGATATTCTGAGACACATTATTATGTAGATTGGGTCCACAAAATATTTTTTAAATGTTCATTTTCATCGTGTAACGCTGATGGATCCCAGTTTCAGACGCATGACCAACGGACCTTTCCATTTTAAGCTATGCCCCGCCCGTCTCTAGCTAAGCTCCACCCACACCTCGTCCATGTTGGGATCGATCGATCTTTGAGCTTCCGACTATCACTTACTAGAATACTATACAGGTAAGCTGTTGAGTATTTTGAAACTAATTTGACTAGGTGCTGTTGCTGCCTAATAGTGCCCAGTCAAATTAGTTTCAAACTATTCAGCATGTTTATTAAATAGTAGAGACATACAATTCGTACGTGTCGGAGTTGAAGACGGGCCATATAGAATCATTTATCGCGTAATGATTATGACGTCATCCTACACACCGCTTAGCTGATTATGACGTCATATGACGTCAGATTGATAGAATACTCTGGAAAGGTGAATTAGTCAGGCCTATGCCCCAAAATATTGCGGTTCCGATTTCCACACCTACCCTAACTTATGCCAGCCACCCTAAAGTTTTTAGCATATACCTACAGACTCTAATTTTACCTATACCAAAAGCAAAATTCTTTTCCAATGTGCAAATTTGACAACAAGCTATATCACATGTATCTGTATAATGCAAACAGCAACAGTTTGTCCCACGCCTAAAATAATATTTATGTGCCAAACTGTTCGATGGTTTTTTCCAGATATTTCCCGGAAATACACGAAATGAGACTTTTATCAGGGGGATGAATAAAAATATGTCTCAATAAACTTCCTAAAAATAAAACATAGAAATACATCAAACTAGCCTACACTATTTTATCAACCTAAAAAAATAAAAATAAATGCTCCTACCTATACCTACCTACCTACCATAACTTCAGATGGTGAAGTAATCGGAACCACACAATCATTTTTAAGTGGCCTCATTGTAGGAAAGCGACCTTTTAATACAAGCCAATATCTATAGGATCTACCTTTAACGTCAAATTATCATTTTTATATAAGACGGATGGTCATTTAGCAGCATATCTTAAAGAACCGCCATCTCTTGGACCCTAAAGATTAGTGGTCAGTTAGAGTGTATCATTGAATAATATCAATTCTGAACATTTTAGCCATTGGTGTCGCGCGAGATCTCCTTCGATACCAGATCGAGAATAAAGCCATAGCACTATTTTTAGTTTGCTTTTTACCCGGATAGACAGATGGCTAAGCAGATGGACAGACATACGGATAGACGAATGCTGTTACATCGCAGTCATAACATAACGTGGTTATGAATTGGAATGGCGCTGCTGATGAGTCGGTAAAGCTTGATTAATTATTAATGCGTGTATTGTTATGGGTTATTCCCGCCTATATAATAATCAGCTAAACAGAATAGAATACTGACAGCAGTTGTCACAATACTGTGCGATAGCGGAACATACATAATATTGCGTGTGTGAACTGATGAACAGGTAAAATAAAAAAACTTCATTTATATCATTAAAACACCCACCGTACCAACAATAACAACAACAACAACAACAACAACAGCAACCAGCACCAGCACCACCACCACCACCACCACCACCACTACTACTACTACTACTACTACTACTACTACTACTACTACTACTACTACTACTACTACTACGACGACGACGACGACGACGACGACGACGACGACGACAGCACTGGCACCAACAACCCACAACATGAAATATAGCGTGTACCGTGTATGTGACTGTCTTTCCATTACTTTTCGTCTGCGTTGACGTGGTTTGTTTCTCAACCTTTTCTTGCCTATAAAACAAACACGCATTTATAATGTTTGTGATGGGGAAGTAAGCATTCCATCAGTCAGTTCAGTTTGGGACCCACGGTCCATGGCTGTCGAATGAATTATAAGGGCGTGGTATTAATAGATCAAATAATTTGATGTTCAATGTTAGCATAATTGATACAGTTCCATTGCTCATTCATTGTGTTAAATTTAATCAGGAGACCCGCAGATTCTTCATCTTGAGCTACCATACATGGTTGGACCATTGTTGGAGTCCAGCGACACATCGTACGCCAGGATGGACGCACGGGTATTGTCACATGATTTTATGAACTATTTTCACTTAATTCTCCTGTAAACACGGCCTACGTCTAAAATAAATGTGGCATTATTACTAAATCAGTTAATAAATCATGGCCCCTTTGACTTGATCGCCTTCTGTCTTTTCTTCTGACCGCACTTCAATCCCAGACAGCATAACCACGAGGTTCCTGTAGAGTTCCGCAGCCTGTATTCTATCTCTCTATTCAGATGCGGTCATTACTCATGAAGTAGGATATAATCTGGTGGAAAGTTCATATCACATACACTCATGGTACCAGCATACTATGAACTGGAAGAATTACATTTTTCTTTCATTCAGGGGTTCCTCTCCAAGCATTTTGGGATACATCAGATTGAGGGTCTCCAGCCAGTTCTTGCGAGTAGACGCGAGGAGTGGTTCACCACTCTCAGATGTGACCAGGTACCAGCGGCTCGAACATTTAGACCGTTACTCATATAGCTGATGAGTTGGTGATCTGTGTGATGGAATAGTTCCGGTGAAATAAGGATAGAGAACATTTTCAGTGTGCCCGTCATGGTTCGTTGTCCATTTACAACGGTTCCATGGATGTTGAGAGAGAAGGTGAGGACAGGTCGCTAATCTGGAGTAAGTGCATTGTGTCAAGTTTAGTAGGATGGTTCGACTTCATCATACATGATGCAGTACTTAATTCTAGAATCATTAGGACAGGAATGGTTATATTGAAAACAAGTACGTCTCAGATAGGTATGCGAGCTCGATGGCTACATGCAATTCACCTTTCCAGAGTATCCATCTATCATCTGATGTCATATGAAGTCATAATCAGCTAAGCGGCGTGTAGGATGACGTCATAATCATTACGCCATAACTGATTCTATTTGGTCAGTCTCTACTCTTTAATAAACATTCTGTTGAATATTTCGAAACTAATTTGACTGGCCGCTGTTACTGCCTTTTCCCAGTCAAATTAGTTCCAAAATACTCAATAGCTTACCTGTATAGTTTTCTGGAAATTGATATTCAGAGAGTTCAGAGATCGATCGATCCCAACATAAGGGAGATGTGGGCGGACGTTAGCTCGAGATGGGCGGGATATAGCTAAACTGGAAAGGTCCATTGTTGATCCGGTAAGGTCTACATGTACTGTAACAACAAGTTAAGCCACCGACATCCCGGATCTTTGATAAGAGCTCTATGATGTTACAGTTACAGTACGAGACAACCGGTACCGGTCTCCTTCTGGAAAACCTATTCATTTGATTGTAACCATACCAGGGATCGAACGATGATTCCAGGCAGCTCAGTGGTACATGTTATACTGGCACTGGTTCTTTCCGGCATTATTGTTTGTTAGAGTCCAAGTTGAATGGAGTGATACCGAGATGTGACTATGTTTGGTGGAGACTAATGGAGAGAAACATGCCACACTACCACTACCAAGCCTAAGTTACTGACTCTGGTAGAGCGGGAGATGCGTTCTGTGCGTGTGTGTTTGGTGGGCAGGCACAGTGGCGAATGGTTAGACAGACGGATAGATGGCTAGGCAGATGGACAGACAGACATATGGATAGACGAAAGGACGAACAGATATATAGGTAGATACCCATTAGCTGATGCAGGTGATCCACTGTCGCTGCTTTGAGCGAACACGCCACTGTCCTGCTCTGTCAGCCCCTAGAAAGAACAGAAATAGACATAGCATGATATTCTGCAATATCGAGAAGGGCCCCACCCCGATCACTAGTTGTAAACATTGACAGAAATTGAAAAAGACCTAAAAGAGAGAGAGAGAGAGAGAGAGAGAGAGAGAGAGAGAGAGAGAGAGAGAGAGAGAGAGAGAGAGAGAGAGAGAGAGAGAGAGAGGAGGTTTGGGAGAGTGGGGGAGAAGAGGAGAGAGAGAGAGAGAGAGAGAGAGAGAGAGAGAGAGAGAGAGAGAGAGAGAGAGAGAGAGAGAGGGCGATGGGGGTAGGGAGGTAGGGATGTTGGGAGGGAGGGAGTGGGAGAGAGATAGAGGAGTGGGGTGTGGGAGGGGGGGGGGGAGGGAGGGAGAGAGAGAGAGAGAGAGAGAGAGAGAGAGAAAGAGAGAGAGAGAGAGAGAGAGAGAGAGAGAGAGAGAGAGAGAGAGATTCTAACCTTTTCCCTCACCAGTTGGTATCCTGATTTTGTCGTAGTATTTCCCATCCTCATCCACTACTATCCACTCCAAGCTTTAGCTAGTCTTGAAAACGTATCTACGCCATTAAATGGCATGTCTGTTAGTATTTAGCCAAAATTCTACATTACTGACTATGTATACAAATTCGCCATTATGCATCATACATTAAAATTAACACCTATCTTTAACCATGTATTCGAAAAGCTTTTAAAAGCGCACTTAATACACATACTTTTGTTAATTTGATTTCTGTAGAAAAACAAACATCATGATATGGGTATTTAATGTGTATTCGTTTTTCATATAAAACAATGTTAGATTACGATGTTTAAAATAATCATATCCATTAGAACGTTTTATATGTTAGTCATTGATGGAATTACTCATCTGCAATTTCATGTCAACATTAACTCTATCATGGCGAAGCCGGCCCAAACCGGCCTATGTAGTAGTCCTGATGAATGCCCATTTGCAGGCCAAGAGAAGACCACTTTTGAACATTTACCACAGCAATGACTGGATCGATAACCGAGCCAGCCATTCCAGTGATAGAATTTCAAAAATACTCTTCTCTTGGCCTGCAAATGGGCATTCCATAAGGAAATACTTAAATTTTCTTGACACAATTTGATCAGTAAAGTGTTAAAGACCGTATTTTAAATTAATTTTTGCTTCTTAATAAGCTGACTGTTGAGTTTTTGCAGACGATATATTCCAGGGGTTATATCTCTGGACCTGTTAAATATTTGAAAACTATTTGACTGAAAGTTGTTGGTGGATAAGTTAAAAATTTACTGAACTATTACAATTTGTGTGCAATAACCAAATAACAACACGCGGAATGAGTGATCACAGACCCCGCCATCACGGATCTCTCACATTTAGACATCTTTGGCTTCTCTGGCTTGTTCGGATCACCACCACACTTGTGGAATGCTAGTGTACGCTCCCACCCTTTCTTGTGTAAAAAAATCTTAGCTGAATCGGATCAATGGCTTTCAAGATTGTCATACATCTAGAATTTGACCCAGTCCGGATCTGGGTGGGGGTGGGGTGGAGGTGTGTGTGGGGGGGGGGGGGGAGGGGATGGGTGATGGTTGTATATAGCAGGTCTACAGATTCCAACTAATGTCTAGAAATTCCTTTTCACGATATGATCCTTTGTTGTATTAAAATTTGCGCCAATTCGCATCAGTGGAGTCTTTTAGATACATCTATAGACATACCGATCTGACTTACTGAACCAGCAAATGCCCATAACTGTATACTAGCATTGTATAGCATTTTAATTGTACGAGAGATACCAAAACCATGATATATTAAAATAGGCATATTCACAGTTCGTCTGTTTTAATTTTTTTCTAATTTTCGGATCGATTTTCAAACCAAGACTAAATATTTTAGTTTACGAACGCACAGTTTCTTGTGATAAGACGTTGTTCAAAGCAGATCAAAGCTGTTTGAGAAACATAATCAACACATGTGATAAGACCATCAAATATACAGATCAGACACACCCAGTTGTCAGATGGTCGGATGGACCAAATACCATCTTTCCAGTACGGGGCGAGATTAGCCATTGGCCATTAACCCTTTAGCCCTCGAATTTGTTCAAGAAAATTTAAATTTTCTCATAGAAAATGTCCATTTGCAGACCAAGAGATGACTACTTTTGAGAATTTACCATTGGAATGACTGGTAAATTGTCAAAAATAGTCTTCTCTTGGTTTGCAAATGGACATTTCTCAAGACCACTGCAGAAGCCGTTTTTTGCTGATATGAGTGTTAAAAGGTTAGGTATTCCTAATCCTATGGCATATGCGCATATATTTAGGTCTAATGTTTGATGCTTTGCTTGGTCAAAACATAGTCTTTGTAGGTTGGCTAATGCTTTTATAAGCACCCTTCAAAATTAATACTAACGTTAATTCAAACTGTTTGTGTTTCGTGTAGGTTTATAGAGTAATAGACCACTATATAAAAATTAATTCTAAGTATTTACAATTTATAGAGTAATAGACCACCTTATATAAATTAATTTTAAGTAGTTACATATGGTCACGTTACCTTGTTATGATTATGGATGTCCACTTTGACGGTCAGAGGCTTGTTGTGATCCTGTGACGCCTCTGATGTGGTCACTGATGTCAGAGAATCGTCATCAGCATGTGACACACCCTGATATCCGTTCTCACGGACCGGATATGTTCTCACGTTATTGGTCGTCTCACCTCGTACATCCACATCAATGGAGGAACTGCGTGGCTCATTGTTCACTTGCAAAGCTATCTGTTTTATCGTAGGTCTGCCTATCTTTGATCTATCCGCTTGAGACGATACACTATCTTTAAATTCAATACCTTTAATCATCTCAAATGAAGAATTCTGCTCATCTGATGAGGACCCTGTAGATGTGTATTTCTTTTGACGTCTTAAATTAGACCTACCGCGAGACGGTTGCTCGTCGTCTGTAGGCCGCGTACGTCTTATGATTCCGGGATTCTGATTAAACTTTTTCGCCTCTCCCCCATTATCATTATTCTCCTTAACGGAACTGGAGAATGGTGCATCTCGGGACAACCTCTGTATAATTTGAGGTCGCGGAATTCTAGGTCTCCTCGTAGGTTGTTTCGGTCTATTACCGACGTCAAATGATAAATCTTGGTCATCGGACGATAATTGTCGTACAGCTATACGATGTTTGTAGCCAGTTGAGGAAGACGCGTGCACGGGGCCTTCTACATCGATGCTACTGCTGTAGGTTTGGACGTTCTCGCTGAAGCTCAGTCCATTATTAGCATGATAACTGATGTCTGATGATGGATGCTTGCTCATATGTGGAGGCGACAGTTCAATGTACTGCAACGGAAATAATTACACATTAATCCTTTAACATTCAAATTTATTCAAGAAAATTTCCATTTCTTCGTAGAAAATGCCCATTTGCTGACAAGAGAAGACTGTTTTTGAACATCCTACCACTTGAATGACTGGCTCGGTTATCGAGCCAGTCATTCCAGTGGTAAATCTTCAAAAAAAGTTCTTTTGGTCTGCAAATGGACATTTCTCAAGACCATTGCAGAAGCTGGGTTTTTTTTGTGCTGATATGAGGGTTAAAGGGTTAATTATTCAAACCACTGTACCGTTATAGACATGGGTCTACTGTTGTTGCTAATAAACATAACAAATTGGACACACTCTTTATCTCTAGAATTCTGATTTACACTTTTGTCCAATGTTCTGTAAAATATCACTTGAATTATTTGTACTAGGAATCAAAATCCTGTTCAAGCCATTGGTAGAACATAATAAAGGTGTTTCATAGATTATTCCTTGTTATAACCGTGGCTTCATAACTTGTCTCTACAGTATAGCATATGTTTAGGCTTATATGTTGAATGCTTTCTGTCTGCAGTGAGTAGCAGAGGTTGTGATAAAGCTGTTCGTCAGTCCGTATATCCACCTATCTGTCTGTCGTCCATAAATCCATATGGAATATCCATATCCATATCCATAAACATTAATGATGATTAAATGGTCATCATCCGTTGATTTGATAACCCATGCCTAGGCATTTATTTATTTTTTCCATATTCAACTGAACGTTGAATAATCCTGACAATACGTCATCCATTTCGCATCGTGATCATAGGCTGGGAGTACAGGGGTTTGACAAAGGTGAATTAATTAAGTAATTAATTTTAAATTACTTTAGTTTCTGAGATAAATTTGCTAGATTAAGCAATTAGCTGATCACATACCATAGTGTACAGTCAACAAACACATGATTGTATCTTATGGAGGCCACTCTTGGGGCCAAGACCATCCACTGACATACATGTTATGCCTACCATTATGCGTGCTACGTGAGTATTGATACATTTAGTGCACGCATATATTATATCACAGATTGCTATAGTTTAACTGTCTGCCTGCTGAGTTTCTGCAGACTACATTTTCCATGGGGTTTAGCCACCAACAACTTTCAGTCAAATTCTTTTCAAAGTATCCAGTAGGTTCACATTTATTGGCCATTGAATTTATTGTCTGGTGGCTTACAGCAGTAAGGCAGTAAAGTCACATAGGCGTAGGAACAGGTAGGGTGGGGGAGCAAGGGTAGCGATAGCCCCCCCCCCCACCCTGGGTTTTCCTATCCCACAGTGTATCCCCCACCCCTAGATTTTGGCACCAGCCAGGCTTCACCCCCAAGTCCAAGTACGTTCATACACCCCTAATTAGTCGGTGGTCGGCACAAAGGTGGGTAGAATTTGCGTCTGTTAGCAAGACAGATTCCTGATTTGATTTTACTAGATTTTTTTAACAATAGTTCCATGTTTCCAACCGATAATCTACCTACCTTTGTGCTGATGCTAAGATCCGGCGCACTGTTATAGCGATCAGCCTGTAAAACATAGAGCATATACACCAAAATTAGATGAGTATACGAAACAGGCTTTCTGGAACAACTAAGGGACGTGGCACTTGGAACCTGCTTGAGCCATCTTAAACATAATACGTATGCCTATATATTGACTGTTAAGTAGGGCATATATGGTTACATCAGTTAGATTAACAATGGCCCTTTTCATTTTTAGCTATGCCCCGCCTATCACTAGCTAAGCTCCACCCACACCTCGCCGTGTTGGGATTGATCGATCCCCAAATGCCCTAGCTATAAATTTCCTGAAAACTATACAGGGAAGCCATTGAATATTTTGTAACTAATTTGACTGGGTGCTGTTGCTGCCTATGTCAAATTAGCGCCCAGTCAAATTAGTTTCAAAATATTCAACAGAATATTTATTAAATAGTAAAAGCAAACAATTTGTACAACAACGCATAGCCCGTCTTCAAATATGCGTCCGTGACGTACTTATCGACGTCATTCATTATGATGTCACTGTACACATCACGCAGTTCATTATGACGTCATATGATGGGTGGGTACTCTGGAAATGTGAATTAACATAGCACCTTGTTTTATCACATTTACAATCAGATAAACATACGCAGAAAGATGGCAGTCACAAGAAACCCATGACTATGTTTATTCTTACTCACAATGCGAGAAAGCTATGATATTTGTGTTCATCTTTGTTTAGATCGTGGAGATTTAAAAGTGAAGATTGTACACAATTTAACCCTCGAATTTATTTAAGAAAATTTCAACTTTCTCAGAAACTGTCCAGTTGCAGAACAAGAGAAGACTATTTTTGAAATTTTCCCACTGGAATGACTGGCTCGGTTATCGAACCAGTCATTCCAGTGGCGAAATTTCTAAATTAGTCTTCTGTTGGTCTGCAAATGGACATTTCTCTAGACCACTGCAGAAGGCGTTTTTGGCTGATCTAAGTGTTAGAGGCTTAAAGACTTGCCCAAATACTCACCATCTTTCTCTTGTGTCTGACAAGCGTGTCATATTCTGACCGGAAGGATGGGTCAAACTCTCTAGATATTATTGCCAGCAAGGAGGCCTAGATATACAAAACATAAAACACCAATAGTAGTAAATACAACTTACGTCTCTCAGACACCTCTCTCTCTCTCTCTCTCTCTCTCTCTCTCTCTCTCTCTCTCTCTCTCTCTCTCTCTCTCTCTCTCTCTCTCTCTCAGGGTCGCACGCACGCATGTTTGTATGTGGGCGTCATGAGAGTGGGTGGGTGCATGTTGCATGTATGTGTGTCCAGTAACTTATGTACATTCTAGTATAATTGAGAAATCTTTAGCTTATTGTTATTGAGTTCTCCGTCTATGTTTAACATAGTTATTACAACAACAAAATGGAAATCACGTCAGGTGTTTCTGCTCAGCATTGTGAAGCTAACACAGAAGCAATGCTCCGATAAACTATTAGAACAAAGTATCCTCCTATATATGTATGGAAACAATAATCTCGAATATGTTGCTTTTGATGTAAGAGAACAATTGTGTAGCTCGCCGGGTAGTGTCGGGCCGTTCCAGTGTATCATGTCGACTCGCCGTGCCGCAAGTGCACGACGAGTGATGACGCTGGTTAGCATCCGGTTTCGGGGTGACGGACCTTGTACGAGACTACCCTGCGGGTAACAAAAACCGGCTCCTAAGGCCGGTGGAACTCAATCGTTCCGGTGGGGCCGTGCGACCATCGTCGCGAACATTAAACACAACTGTCTCATCCCAAGAATTTGTGTCACCAGTATGCCTGTCCATAGCAATTTCGTGATCTATGGACTTACAAGATTTGATTTGGTGACCTAAAAATATAAGTCTATACAATGATTTTACCTAAACAATTATAAATATGCTAGATAAAACTACAATAAGAGCATACGGAAATACGAGACATAGAGACAGGTAGATGAACTTTTAAACATGGGGCTCCCGGAGGTACCACACAGACTCGTAGGTCCGCGGAGGTATCCCACACAAGGGAGGCTCCTGCACACGAGACATAACTAGTTAACTTAATATAAGTTATTATACCTCTAAGCTGAAAGGAAGAAGGTTATCTCGGACGAAAAGTTATGTGCCTCATGCGGGCACTACTCCTAGTGCTAGTTTGGGTGAGGAGTATTATCCTCGCATGGACCGTCGTCGCTGAATCCTTGCGAGAGGCAAGTGCCTCGCGCGGACCTCCGTCTCGGGAAGGTGTCGCCACTGCTTTTAGGGTGGCGTGCTGTTTTACGTGAAGATGGGGCGAGCGATTCCCAATGGATTGTCTCGTCACTGTCTTATGTAATTCTTAGTATGCTGAATTAGTAGTTGCCGCTTTATTTTTGCTGGCCTTCTGCTTTGCTTAATTAGCGTTTAGTTGTTTTCAAAACAAAAACTATTGTTGACCGCAAATGGCTACATTGTTTCCAAAACAAAAGCATGCTAGTTGGTAAGAAATGTTTTGTTAAATATTTTGACTCCTGGACCTTTCCAGTTTATCCAGCAAAATCACATGACGTCAGAATCAACTATGTGACGCATAGCATGACGTCATAATCAATTACTTCACGAATGGCGTAGATATGTTCGTCACGAACGCTTAATTGATAACGGACTAAGCGTTGTTGTACTAATTGTATGTCTTTACTATTGAATAAACATGCTGTTGAATATTTTGAAACTAATTTGACTAGGCGCTGTTGCTGCCATAGGCAGCAACAGCACCCAGTCAAATTAGTTTCAAAATATTCAACAGGTTACCTATATAGTTTACTGGAAATTGATAGTCAAGGAGTTCTGGGATCGATTGATCTGAACATGAGCGAGGTATGGGTAGAGATGGGCGAGGGAGGGTTCTTCTATTGGACTGGAAGTTAGACAGCAATGTCTTCCAATCCAATTATGTTCAAACTATTCAACAGTACGTTTTATTGTTTTGGCAAAATGTTAGTTATTTCTAATCTGTACGGTAGATAACACCGTTACCTTAGCAGGTGTATTGAACAAATCCAGTAATTCATCCACCAAATCATTCAGGTCTAAATCGCCGGCATAGAATTTCGATAGGTGTCGCTCTAATATCATTCTTTCAGATCCATTCAGGAGATGGCATGCTTGTTCATCTATAACCGGGGACCAGTAACTGGGGTAAGCGCCATGTTGATTGGCGGCACCTTGTAAGAGTGGGCTACCCTGTAAACTTGCCTGTCAGAAAATAAAAGATATACAAATTTCCATTTTCCACACAATTTGTGGTAGTTGCATTAGTTAAAAGTTGTATTAATCAACTGTTGAAGTCAGTTATTGTGATAACTGTATGTATGTTCCCGATCACACCAGCATTTATTGTGATTGGACCCGTTGTTCTCAGCCCGCTGATTGTAATGGCAATATTATATTCACAATTGACAATTCACAGACTCCTAAGCTGTAAGCCAGATCAACACATCTCTTTAATATCACAGTTTTGCCCATCACCTATGCCAATGTGTTATGAGATTCTGGTAAGCGATTAGCCTCCAAGATTATAAGAGGACTTCCTGTTTATCGCTGACATAATGGTGGAGGTTCCAAGGAGTTCCAGCACATGAGTTTGTGTTCATCACTAATGCAATGGTGGAGGATCCATGAAGTTTTCAAACCATCTCACGAGTTGAAGATAAATTCACTTTGACCACGGTGGAGAAATAAAAGTAGATATTATGCTTAATGAAAGATCGACAACGGTACTCCTTTAGCAAAACCCACACTACTTAACTGTTGAGTAAAAGTGCTAACATACGTCAAAGGTCCTAATGTTTAAGACAAAGTTCGTCGATTCTCTTGACTAGCCTTTCTATTGTCGGGATGAAGCACATTTATGCAAACGAAAGGTTGTCAATAATCAACAAATCAGTTTTAAAATCTATCAACTTTGAATCTACATACTAGCTGGAGAATTGGCCCATTCTACGTTAGTAAAATATGCCTATGTCAGTTTATCCATCAATCATATGACGTCATAATCAACTACGCGATGTATTGGCTAACGTCATACTCAATTAGGCCTTGATTGGCGAAGCTAAGTTCGCCAGGAACGCTTAATTGATGACGGGCAGCTTACCTTTATAGTTTTCTGGAAATTGATACTCAGGGGGTTCGAGGATCGATCGATCTCAATGCGAGTGAAGTGTGGGCGGAGCTTAGCTAGAGATGTGCGGAGCATCGCTAAAACTGGATTCCTCCATTGTTTGGACCCAGCTAGAGGCATTTAAGACAGACGAGTTTGTGTCAGAAAGAACTTTTTAAAAATAACTTACCCTTTTCGCTGCTGCTCTATGTTGTTTTCTCTCTTCATCTCTAGAAGATAAAAACAACATTGGAATATTATTGTCCTTGTCACAGCTAGAGATATGGCTACTTGTTACAGAACGGTAGAAAATGATGATGAACGTTGTTGTTTTCGAAATTATACCAATTAGCATATGAAAGGAATTGTACATTCCACCCTAGGATAAGGAAAACTTAACCCTTTAACACTCATATCAGCCAAAAACGGCTTCTGCGGTGGTCTTGAGATATGTTCATTTGCAGACCAAGAGAAGACTTTTTGAAAATTTATCGCTGAAATGACTGGCTCGGTCAGTCATTCCAGTGGTAAATTTTCAAAAATAGCCTTCGCTTGGTCTGCAAATGAATATTTTCCATGAGAAAATCTAAATTTTCATGACCAAATTCATACGTTAAAGGATTAAGAAGTTAACAGTCGTCATTCGGGTTCAGCGAAAAATAAGTGGTTCCTTAATATCAGACAGTTGATATAATAAGCACCGTTTTGGGTCACACAATATGGTGGTTCTTTAAGACAAGCAATCTTTCATCCACGTATCTTAAAGAACTACTATCATCTGACGTCACAATGGAGGTTTTCTCAGCAATAGAAAATGAATGGAGCGCCAGGAAAAAATTAACCAGCATGGTCTCGCCCAATGAGTTTGCTGCATTTCAGCTTCCAAATGTTGGCGGGACCAACAAAATGGTACCAGGAACCAGTCTAGGCTTTTCTCCCAATGCTATTATGACTGTAATTATACAAACAGCTGCAGTCAGACTTACTTCTGTCCAAGCATATTAATATGGTCTACAGAGCGTGACATGCCACCGCCATGACGATGTTTCCGTTTTCTAGGTGTTTCCCCTGAGCGTGCATATGGCAGCTTGCCCACGTCCTTTACGATCAGGACCATATGCGGTGTACTTGTCAGGGTGTCCACAGCTTCTGTGTGTGTAACAGCCAGAAAGCTGTGGCCATTCACATCCAGGATCTGGTTACCAACCTGGAAATGATATTCATTCTTAATTGTATTAAAGCATACATTAAAATAGCAGTTTTAAAGTTATCTTGAAGCAATAAATTAATGGGGTCAAAACGTGATATTCTGCTGTCATATTTGGAAATCGGCACACCTCCATTAACACGTTAACACCCATATCTCCCAAAACGGCTTCTGTCTGGTCTTGACAAATGCCCATTTGCAGACCAAGAAAAGACTATTTTTGAAAATCTACCACTGGAATCACTGGCTCAGTAACCGAGCCAGTCATTCCAGTGGTACATTTTCAAAAATACTCTTCTCTTGGTCTGCAAATGAACATTTTCGATGAGAAATTTTCTTGAACAAATTCGAGGGTTAAGATGCCAAATATAAGCTAATTAAGTAACACTAGTTATACAGAATTCTGGTATCAAAGGAAAGAGATGGCCATACAATACCACACACCATGTAGAGACTATAGAGTGCGGGTTCACATACTCGCTTAGTACACAACTGAACTCGATTCGTGTCTCAGTGCGGGACTATCTCACTATGGTTTAAAGAGTGGAATAGTATTCACCCTTCGTCGCCTCTATCCACGTGGAAGTATGAATGTGTACCGATCTATATACTGGGAAAGTCATCCGCAATGGACAAAACAAGGCTATATATGGCCTGAGCAAAGACATAGAAAATTCTCAAATTTGTCTTGAGATCACTTAACAACATGCTTAACATATTTATGCAATGACGTCCTCTACTGGCTTTATTTGTCCTGGCTCCCCAGTAAGGCGAATTCCAAGGCTCTCTGCGCTGGTGTTTCTTCTGGCATCCTTAGTATACATGGCCAAGCATGGACTATCCCCGCTGTGCGAATTTTACGGACAGTGGCGATGTATTACACATCTTGTAAGCTATAGTACATCGTTAGAAATTATGCTATCTGGCCATCGTGGCCGGTGATGTAAGGAATACTATGTTGAATATTTCAAAAGTAATGTGCTTGAGACCTGTTGCCACATATATGATGTACAATATTCAACAGTTTTCCAGTATAGTTATCTTGAAATTGAGACAGCGAGATTCCACTGGTTAAAAGGTTAATGAAAGTCACCCACAATGGACCTTTCAGGTTTGTCCATCCATCATATGACGCCAAGATCAACTACGTGGCGTGTAGGATGATGTAATACTCTATCACGTCATGAATTACAGTGATAAGTTCGTCACGAGCGCTTAATTGATGACGCACTAAACGTTGTTGTACGAACTATTTAATAATATATGCTGTTGAATATTTTGAAACTAATTTGGCTTTCAAAATATTCAACAGCTTACCAGTATAATTTTCTGGAAATTTATTGTCTGACAGTTCACGGATTGATCGATCCCAACACGGGTGGTGAGTGGGTCGAGCTTAGCTAAAGATGGACAGAGCATAGCTCAAATTGGATTCCTAGATATCACTGTTTCTCTGATAATGCAAGTTTCTGAGCCGGTATTGGTCCATCCAGCACAGTAACCTGCATGTTCATGTTACCTTGAGACCAGCATCCTCAGCTACAGATCCTTGCTCCACACCTGTGATGTAGATCCCTAGGGCAAACTCCCGACCACCGCGGATTGTCAGACCCAGGTTTGCATCGTCGCCAACAAACATATGCACCTGCAACAGAGAAGAAAGCAGTTTTGTTTTAAACATATTCTATTGTCAATTAATAACAATGGGATTGAGTCACAAGTCAAACTGACTTAGATTCGACTCTTTTCCTACACAACTATTAAAGTAGTAGTAGTAGTAGTAGTAGTAGCAGCAGCAGCAGCAGCAGCAGCAGCAGCAGCAGCAGCAGCAGCGGCAGCAGCAGCAGCAGCGGCAGCAGTGGTAGCAGCAGTAGTAGTAGTAGTAGTAGTAGTAGTAGTAGTAGCAGTAGTAGTAGTAGTAGTAGTAGTAGTAGTAGTAGTAGTAGTAGTAGTAGTAGTAGTAGTAGTAGTAGTAGTAGTGGTAGTAGTAGTAGCAGCAGCAGCAGCGGCAGCAGCGGCAGCGGCAGCAGTGGTAGTAGTAGTAGTAGTAGTAGTAGTAGTAGTAGTAGTAGTAGTAGTAGTAGTAGTAGTAGTAGTAGTAGTAGTAGTAGTAGTAGAAGTAGTGGCGGCGCCAGCGGCGGAGTCGGCGACGGCGGCAGCAGCAGCAAAAGCAGCAGCATCACTGAACAAAACATTCCCCGTGTATTGCTCACTTATAACGCTCCGTCCGCATACAGTGTTCATTCCACACCTTTCAAACCCTCCATAATGTACAGTATAGCTCAGAAATAACTTAGTGGAATATTTTGAAAATAATTGGATTGGAAGACATGGCGTGATGATTCAACAGAACATTTCTTATATCGTATTCAAAATTGTACTAACTACCATGTTTCTGTTTCTGTTTTTGTAAACCCATTAACTTATTTATGAGCTGTGCTGTACGGGTGCACGAGTTCCCGATATATCGATATATTCCGATCCGATCATAACTTGCGATTTCTTTACGATGCTAAGATGAAAGAGATAAGAAAATCGTGAACATGTTACTGCGACATTGTGAAGATATTGAAATCACTGACTGGAAGGTTTTACTGCGGGTATGTAATCAGGATATAATGATGAGTATGCACACACCACACACGTGATAACTAGTTTATTCATTTGTCATTTCTGGACATTAACTGAACACGAAGGACAAAATTAAAGCAATGCTCTCATATAATTATCTTTTCAAAATATAAATTTATTAATTTTGCCAATGTCCCGTGACTTTCATGGTACCTTGCACTCGTCGCTAGACTGTAGTGGTCTGAGTTGTGCCGGCTGGCCAGACTGGGCGTGGCCGACAGGATCTGTCTCCGGGGGTGGGGAAGCAGCCCTCCCGAGAACGTCAGTCCAGAGGTAGTCATGGTGCACGTGGCATGATTCCGGAACACGCCCAGTCCTCCACACCAAGAGTTCTAAACGACGGGCCGCGCCCAGGAGCTGCAAAGAAGACGAATATAGATTACTGTTATGAGCTTCCGATGAGATCGATGTCGACAACAAGAAGGGTACTGTAGCAATGAAGCAGCCACCACCACCACCACCACCACCACCACCACCACCACCACCACCACCACCAGTACCACCACCATCACCAGTACCACCAGCACCACCACCACTACCGCCACCACCAGTACCACCGCCACCGCCACCGCCACCGCCACCACCACCAGCAGCAGCAGCAGCAGCAGCAGCAGCACCACCACCACCAGTACCACCTCCACCAGCAGTACCACAAACAGCAACGACGATAGCGGTGGCTTGTAGGCGGGCCGACAATGACTATGACCACGAAGACGTCAAAAGTATGCGTTGATTGATAGTGCGTCAGTGCGTGTGTTCGTGGGTGCGTGCGTGCGTGAGTGCGGTCGTGCTTGCGTACGTCCGTGCTTGAGTTGGGGTGTTCCGTGATGGAGGTAGGCTACTTCAAACGAACATTTTATTATTTTATGGTGTATATGCGTACGCGTGTGGGCGCGCGCGTTTTTGCGCGAGTAGCGGTGTTGGGTGGTGGCGGTGGGCTACTTCAAACGAACATTTTATTATTTTATTTTTAATAGTTTATTTTAAAGTTTCAAGTTTGATTAATATGTCACTATATCTACGCTTCATAACTTAACGTTCTAACCTATACCCCCAATTAGTTCCAAATTCCCAGGTACTTGGTTGTAACGAAGTCAGATAAAAAACACCACGATGATAGCTGGCACATATAATCCATTTAAAATTGACGCCACTCTTACTTAGAATAATCTTTACAAATTCTTGCTCTAAAATCAGCATTTATATGACATTTAGTCAATGATGTCATTTATGGCATCCAGGAGGAAAAGTGGTAATGAGCAGAATTAATGCATCATACTTAATCATATGAGGTTTACACAAGTTACAAAAAAAATCGACAAAAATATTTACAAGTCTGAAGGCGCAATTCACGACAGAGTTAAATAAAAGACCATAAATATCGTCCTGAAAAACCCTCATCTGCTTCCGCGTAATTAATCATTTGTTAACCATTTTCTAAAGAGATCGTCAATTTTCTCGTTATTGTCAATTGGCAGACCAAGAAGATTATTCTAGAAAATTTACCACTGGAATGACTGGCTCGGCTATCGAACCAGTTATTCCGGCAGTAAATTTTCAAAATTGTCTTCACTTGTTCTGCAAATGGATATTACTCAAGACCATTGCAGATGCATTTTGGTCAGCTTGAGTGTAAAAGAGTTAATGTATTGTTTAGTAAAACTGAAATGAAATCGACGTGAAGGATAAACATAAAACACTATCACAATATAAAAAGCTAATCTCCCTGCTTTAACCATTTCAGGGCTACATTTGGTCAAGAAACCCAAAGTTTTTACTTATTAAATGTTCATTTGCATGCCAAAAGAATGATTTTTTGAAAATTTATCATTGGAATGACGTGCTCGATTATCGAGCCAGTCATTAGTGGTAATTTTTTTTTTTATAAAATACCATTCTCTTGCCCTGGAAATGGACATTCCCCAAGACCACTGCAGAGGCCGGCTTTGGCCGGCTTTGGCCGGATTCGGCATGGGGTTAAATTTAGTATGAGGCTACAATATGATTTATGTTCGGTTATTCTGATAATTTGTCAAGCATCTCAACAAACCAAACCGGTTACTTTGGTTTGGAATAGCCACGTAGCGAGATGTTTGCTAATTGACAGTCTCATTAAGATGACTAATAAGGTTATCATCATCAACAGCAGCAGCAGCAGCGGCAGCTGACTGAACCACAGCCACAACAACAACAACAACAACAACAACAACAACAACAACAACAACAACAACAACAACAACCAGTACCACCACCATCATCATCGTCTTCGTCATCGTCATCATCATCATCATCATCATCCACATAAGCACCACCACCACCAATAAAAATGACTTCGATCTTCGTGACATCAGCTTGCATGTGACATTCGATTATGACGTCAGATACTTGAATGACAGAGCAGATTACTCTATTTCCAGGCACTGATTTACTGTAGTGCAGCAATTTATTGGTGTCCTGCGCTTGTAAATCCACACCACCTCGCGCACTTGCAAAGCTACCCCCACCAAATGCACTTGTAAGTGGATCCCTCCTACCACCACATCTAGGATGTGAATCCACTCGAAGACAAGCCTTAGAAATCCAAACACATCACCGTACAATCTCCCAGGACCTACATCCAGTTTCTGTATCGTGTTTTTCATGTGTATATCTACAAACAAACAAACAAACAAACAAACAAACAAACAAACAAACAAACAAACAAACAAACAAACAAACAAACAAACAAACAAACAAACAAACAAACAAACAAACAAACAAACAAACAAACAAACAAACAAACAAACAAACAAACAAACAAGCAAGCAAGCAAGCAAGCAAGCAAGCAAGCAAGCAAACATAGACTGGCATACCTTATTTGCTTCAGCAAAGGTAATGTTCTGAAACGTGATGTCATTTACTTCTAGAATCAAATCTCCCGCTTGCAGACCCTGCCTCTCAGATACTCCACCTCGAATCGTATCTGACACATATATACCTATTCCGTAATCAACACCTCCCCGAATACTGAACCCGAACCCTTCTGCGATGTCATCCGGTTCTCCGAGGTGAACACGAACAACCTGGTTCTTGGCCGGCTTTTTATTGTACAATTTATCACGGGCCTTAGATGGCGAACTATACAGCGGCAGGTCCTGAGACAGTGGTATGTGCGTGGATGATTCAACACTATGCGATCGACGTTTGTAAGTGCGGGGTTCATCTTGGGAGTGTGACGTCACTGTGCCACGACTAGAAACAGAAGAAAAATGTCGTGGATATCTATTATGTAATCCATGACGTGGGAAAGTACCGTATCTCTTACCACCGGCGCGTATGTAATAATCAAAGGTAGGTAAATCCGATCGTGGTAACACTTGTTTCAGAAGAGGGACGAGTTTGGAGCGCAGTTCGCTAGTGAGGATTACCCTGAGTTGTTGAGCCAGTTCCTGCGTATCACGACTCTTGTGATACTGGTTCAGGGCATCCAGGAGTTGTAGCTTCTCATCCCCGAACATGGTATCATCGACCACCTGCTGTAAGCGCCGTACATTCGCAGACACGGTTCTGTGTTGTGTTGGCCCATTTTGTTTTGTTCGTTGTTTTGGCTGATGCATTTCGTCGTCTTCAAGAACACCCATGTTGAATATGGTTTCGCCAAAATTTCGCATCCCCCAGTTTTTGCATCACTATGCTTTAGGAATCCGCTAACAGTGAACTTCACATTTTACTTAATGCATTGATTATTCCTGCAATATAAAACATAAAGCTTGTTAGGTATGGTGCATTAAAGAGCAAATAAATTGAGCAAACAAATGTGCAATGACTATGTTAAAATGTACAAGATAGTAAATTATGATGATGATGATGTCACCGCCGCCGATGGTGCCGCTACCTACAACAATCCGAATCCGATTTACATAACTTGAATTTAGATCATCATCCTAAATAAAACCAAATTACCACCAAATCTATTCGAATTTCTTTGCTAGGTCTAAATATTGTTGGTTCTATATGGCAAGTTGTCAAAAGAGTGTTCCCTGTCCCTCAAAACACATTGCAACCACAGCACGCCCTTATAGCGCAGGTTACTGTACCGGTACTGGACTAATACGAGCCCATAATACGGCCTGGTATTAGCCCTGTACTGACCCAATCGCGGCGTTATCATGAAGCATTTCCTTTGACATGTTGTTCTAACTAACATCAAGAGATAGCAGCTGCATTGCGTGGTATTGTAATATGTTCTTCAACATTCCGAGAAGCGTATAGGTTGATAATCATACGTAATCATACCGCCTCAAAGCGCTCAAATGGAAGCGTAAATCAATTAACAGTTTTAATGGCAAAGATTTCTCAGGAAAATTAAAATTGTATGGGCTAAGGAGACTATTTCTTTATAAATTTACCAAAATAGTATTCTGTTGGCCTGCAAATGGACATTTCTCTAGACCACTGCAGATACCGTCCACAAAGTCGGCCATGATAACGAGAATTCCAGTTTTCTCTTAGCCAGTGTCCATTTTGGTTAGGGCTCGTTTGGATCGGAGCTGACGTTGATGTCAGCTATCTGCTCCCGGGGGCCTTTTTGTATGACATTTGAGTGTCAGTGTCGCTGATGAGCTTGGGTAAGTTGTAGGTGACTCTACCCTCTTGCCTGGTATGGCGTTTATACATTAGGTAGAGCTGGTTCATATGAAGGCGTGTAATGACTGGCTTATGGTCAGAATTGAGGGCTGTGCCTCCATAGGAACGAGCATCCCAAAGTAGGGGTTTTGCTGCTGTCTTGCATAGTATGAAATCTATTTGGTTGAAGACAGCTTTTGTAGCCTTAGAACCTTTTGGGGCTTTGCGATCAGCAATGTGTCCAGTCCATGTTGTCCGGTGGTGGCATGGGTGTTTGAAAGCCGTATTTGTGGCAAATAGACCATTTGAGCTAAGGAATGACACCAGTGCATCTCCATTGCTGTTGCGTGTGCCCTCTCCATACGATCCCATGCATGAGCTAAGTCCTGAACTTTTGTCCGCAATGCCGAGTTTACCCAGCTCAGAGTTGAAATGTCCACACACGAACAGTTGCCATCTAGCTGGGATAGTAATGGCGGAGCTCAGTTCTGCGTAGAAGGAATCTAATATAGCTGGATTCTCTTTGGCCCTTTCGGTAGTTGGCTCATATGCGTTGATTATGTGACACTTAGTGGTGGTGCGCTTTCGCGTTGGTATAGCCAGGTCGATAAATGCAACGCGATCACTGATGTATCCAAAACTAATGAGATCGTCCAATACCCTTGGTCCGATTACGAAGCCTAATCCACGGTAAGTTGAATCCAAAATACTGACACGAGCCTTCGATACAATTAAGCGCTCACAGATCCTAGATATACTACACCAGGCCAGTTGCAATAAAGATGAGCTACGACTAGTGAGACTACTGCTTGCAGACACCAAGCTGAGAGTACGAGTCAAGTCAGTGAAGTCTGTAGAGTTTGAGACATCAATCGGCTCCCCACAGGGAGATGGTCTATCCTCTGTTCTCTTCACCTGTTACCCGGCTGCTGCATTGAAATCCGTGCGGCGGGAAAATTCCACAAGACCAATCTCCCCACCCCACCCCCATCCACCCCCACCCCCGGTGTCAATACTGGGCATGCCGCTAGAGATGGAATATGCCGACTATGTGGACTTTATAGATGAGGAAAAGAAACCCCTTGATGAACTTCTCCCAATAGCTGCAAGCAAACTAAAAATTGAGAATCTGTTTATGAATGAATCCAAAACAGAATTTACCCACATATACCTATCTACAAAGCATGAAACTAAAGAAAATGACGATCCACTCCGTGGCGGTGAACCATGGAGGAAAAGTAAAATCTTGGGCTCACTGCTTTGCAGTACTGCTGACATTGCTGCACGCTGCATCATGGGGAAGATAGCTTTTCAGTCCTTCTGGAAGCTATGGATTCGTAGATCAAAGATGCCCTTGGTAAAATGACTACGTCCATACAATGCAACCTGCGTATCCTTGATGATGTATAACTGTAACAGCTGGGCAGCTCCAAAGGCAGCTCTAGACAAACTTGACGCCTGCCACCGCAAACATCTACGCACCATCGCTGGACACCGATGGCCAGAGAGCATAATTTCCAACGATGCACTATACAAGATGTGTAATACGCCACCGCTGTCTGTAAAAGTCGCCCAGCAAAGATGGTCCATGTTTGGCCATGTGCTAAGGATGCCAGAAGACACACCAGCACAGAGAGCCTTGGAATTCGCCCAACTCGGAGCCAGCAAGTACAGAGTCAGGAGAGGACGTCATTGCATAAATTTGCTAAGCGTGCTACGAGGTGACCTCAAGAAAGCAGGATTAGGTACACTCAAGTCAAGAATGGACCTGAGGAAGCTAAGGATTTTGGCTGAGGACAAGACACAGTGGGCAAAAGCGAAGAAGGATTGATTGCAGCTGTAGGATGTTTCTACTACTACAGCCGCAGAATACAGTAATCATACATACATAGTGTCCATTTGCATGCCGAGAGAAGAGTATTTTTGAAAATTTATCGCTGGAATGACTGGCTCGGTCATGAACATCTTGGCGTTTAAAGGGTTAAGTTGAAACACGAGGTGTTAAACTTTACATTATTAATATATAGGTAAATAATGATAGAAATAAGAGTACTATATTCAGGAATCTAAAGCCTGTGTTGATTTACAGGTGTACCTCTCTGTTTAAATAATCCTAATGTCATCAGATCCTATAATGTCATTGATACTGATATTCATGAATTTGCCCGGTTTTCATATTCACATCCATTTTACATGATACCAATTTCGTTATTTTGAAAATTGAGTTTTTCGACCCCTGTTGCTGTCTGAGACAGAAACAGCTTTCGGCAACTCTATTTCGGCATCACCTGTCTTGTCGCTATTAGCCATCTTGCTGTACATAGCTCTAAAGGAGTTATGAGAGAATTGACTTGACATCTGTGTAACCTTACCTAACTGTAAATATGACTTGATGTCGGCCGCTTTATGTCACAGGCGTTTTTGTAGGTTTTCCCTCTCAAGTACATAGCCTATGTGCTTAACACTCGTAGCCTCTCAGAAAGATGTGAGCAGCAAGTTAAGATAGGCCCAGCTATGCACGTTTTTATTTGCATTAGACAGCATTTCATTTGTAGATGAATGTCTAGTTCATATCGCACATCTATATGCACGGCATGTGAGGTCAAATACTGTTTTTGCCTGTGACCAGCGGAGAGATGTACAATTTGAGGACACATTATAGACGAAACCAAAAGTACATACATGTGAAAAAAGAAATATTCTACTGATATATGGAGGGATGGATGGATGGATGGAGGGGTGGGTTGGTCGATGGATGGATGGATAGATAGATAACCAAGCAATACGAATATTCTATGCATTATACATATGAAATTTCTTCCTGCGCAGTTTTTCTGCCTTCAGGCGCCAATTGCATAAACATATGCTCTGTATCCGTATGAATATTATGTTTATTAAAACCTTTTTCATTTGGCGTGAATTCACACGTACAAATGAAATCTATAAACTTACTAAACAGTGACATTTTTCATACTTCAGAAATATAGCATGTCTTATTCCCATTATTCTTTTAAACGTAAGTATAGAATATTGCACGAGATAGTGATTATTCGGCAATATAATAATGGAGGGATCCTATGTATAACGCGAGTATCTGACGTCATAAATCAATATATGTCACTTGTTACGCGATGTCATAATCAAATCACGTAGGTCAGACATGGAAAAAAAATTCTGCCTGGGACAGCAATGTCTTCCAATTCAATTATGTTCAAAATATTCAACATAACATTTTACATCGTATTCAAAAATATTTTGTCTTAGTAAAGTGTTAGCCTATGTATGAGCTGCACCTATAGGTGTGGCATCTATGAGTGTAGCTTGAAGTTATGTAGTGGACAAAAAGCAAATGGACTTGTTGCACTGAATTAATTTTGGACTTGGTCAGGCACGCACATAATATTATTAAGACAATGGACCTTTCCATTTTTAGCTATGCCCCGCCCATCACTAGCTAAGCTCCACCCACACCTCACCGTGTTGGGGTTGACCTATGGCAGCAACAGCGCCCAGTCAAATTAGTTTCAAAATATTCAACAGCTTCCCTGTATAGTTTTCAGGAAATTGATAGCTAGGGCATTTGGGGATCGATCAATCCCAACACGGTGAGGTGTGGGTGGAGCTTAGCTAGCGATGGGCGGGGCATAGCTAAAAATGGAAAGGTCCATTGTCTTAATAATATTATGTGCGTGCCTGACCAAGTCCAAACTTAATTCAGTGCAACAAGTCCATTTGCACAGGGCCTCAAATACTCAAGGCCTCACCACCCCAAACCCCTACACCCCCCCACCCCTCCCAAAATGACACAAAAATTATTTTTTGTCTTAATTTTTGTGTCCACTACATAACTTCAAGCTACACCCATAGATGCCACACCTATAGGTGCAGCTCATACATAGGCTAACACTTTACTAAGACAAAATATTTTTGAATACGATGTAAAATGTTATGTTGAATATTTTGAACATAATTGAATTGGAAGACATTGCTGTCCCAGGCAGAAGTTTTTTCCCCCAATCCAATTATGTTCATAATATTCAAACAGTATCTTTTTATTTTGTGTTTGAAACATGTTAAGTTAATTATTGATATGGTCAAATCCACAGCCCTATGACCTCAGGGCCATCAGCGACATGATGGTTGAAAATGGATCCTAGCTTTCTCGAGATCCTAACGACTGTTCTAGGGGCCCAACTAAGAATTGCAGAGGTTTTGAACATGGCCTTCTGAGTTGTAAATTCGGCCTTGTGCGTCGTCACGAGTACTTTCGTCTACGGGGGTGGGGGTGGGTGGGGTGGGGGGGGGGGGGGGATTGGTGAGATCTATTGTGTGGAGTTAATCTCATTATTTTATACTGTATACACAAGAATATATTTTCATAGAATATTAGGCCTATAGAATATCTTGGTTTAGTAAAATATGATAGAATATCTAAAAATTAATAAAATTATTGCTAAGTATTTGTGTTATTTTTCTTTTTTCCCAAAACAATGGACACAATCCTACTGCACACTATTCCACTTTCGCCTACGCTAGTTTCCCAAAATTTACCGTAGGCAAAAGTGGAACGTAGGCGAAAGTGGAACACACTGTCGTCACTATGTCACTTATGAATTGCACAATTGTGGATCATCATAGTGACTGGTATTTTAACAACATTTTAAACACTTTATTGCATTTTTATGATCGCAGGAGGTGGGTTGGATGTGTGGGGATGGGGTGGGGTGGAGGTGGAGGGGTGTGTGGGGTGGGGGGGGGGGGTATGGCCACATTGTTTCCGGATGCCGCCACCCATACTTATAAACAACGAGAAACCACCCAGCATGACGCCGATGGCTGAGTTGCCACTTAATGGGAATGGGGGCGGTCGCGTAGCTGACACGATGACATATAATATACAGATATTATTATAATGAGAAGTGTATATCTGAACATTTAATGTCCGACATCAACCCCACCCCCACCTCAACCCCTACCCAGCCTGATGACATCAATAATAATAATAATAATAATAATAATAATAATAATAATAATAATAATAATAATAATAATAATTATTATTATTATTATTGTTGTTGTTATTGTTATTATTATTATGATAATATAATGTAGTGGCTGTGGTTGTGGTTGTGGTACTGTATTATGCTTGTATTATGTCTGTTCACATGTACATATGTTTTTATATGTCCCCCCCCCCCCACATACTTGTAAAAGTCTGGGTGTAATAAATGAAATGAAATGAAATGAAACCAGTGGTTATTATTTTAACAATAATTTAAACATTTTACTCATTTTAAGAACGTGTTCCATTTTCTAAAAACTTACCACGAAGATCCAAGATAGTTGCTGACAATTATAATTATAAAGACAATAACTTGATTGAAGGTTCTGGCAGCCTTAGGCTCGATCAAATTATTTTTTACTAAGTATGTAGGCCTATGCACAGCATCTGTTTTCTCAAAGATGTCAAAATTTTGAGCAATCTACTGACATAGTTGCAGGTTAAAAATACTCAACATATTATTCGCTATACCATATTTAAATTTCACCCTGCAGCTAATATCTGAGCTGCCGATTTGAAAACATTTCATAATTATTTCACATCGATGGTTTCGTTTTAAATGTTGTCACAGATCGAGTTATTTAGAGTAGGCGTTCAATATTAAATTAGAGGTGTAGTTTTCTGAGTAATAATATTATGCAACATATAAATTAATAAATGTGAAATATTCTCATAAATATTCATCCACACTTAAATTGCAACCTGTACGCAAATAATGTTTACTGTTATACAGGCAGTGAATACAGGCAGGTAGTGCAGGATGACTAAAGACAAATAGAGGCATCTATTTATAGCTATGTCCCACCCATTTCTAGCTATGCCACGCCCATTTCTAGCTATGACCCGCTCATTTCTGGCTAAACTCCACCCATGCTTTGTACGTGTTGGGATCTATTTATATACGTGGAACCATGTATTCACAAAATCTCAATTTCAAGGTAACTATACATGTAGACATACAATTCTTACACTTGATGGACTTTTAAATGTTCATGACGGAGCTTAATACGTCATTCTTTGCAAATTTTGATTGTGGATAGACCTATCTTTATATGTTTATTGAAACCGTTGTTCCAACATCGTGATCACGTGATGAGAGATAATCAATTTACACATAGTATTCACCATTATTTTCATTTTTATTCTATCATCTACATTTTATATTACATTTCCCTATCTTATATTATATATTCTACAGCAGACATTTTATATCCAACTTTCTGTAGTAGACGTTTTATAGTCGATACTCTGAGATTTTTATGCTACGTTATATAGTAGATAGTCTATAGTCAATTCCCTATATTCGATATTCTATATTTCACAATCAATATTTTACAGTTGACATTCTATATGCATAGTTTATATTCGATATTATATAATCAATACTCTAATTTCTATAGCCATTATTCTATATTCTATTTCTATATTTTATTTTGTGTAGTCTATATTCAATAGTGGGTATTCTACACAATGCTTTCTGTAGCCAAGGTGTCATATTCCATAGTCGGTATTCACTATTTTATCATTGATATTCTATATTCTCTAGATAATAATCTGTATTCTATCACTATTTGTTTATTGAAACCATTACGTCATCGTGTTGAACACGTGATGGCAGATACGATAGATAGATTTATTTCCATAATAGACCGATGGCTCTTGAGTGTACAGTACATAAGCATCTTTTGCCGGAAACACTAGCACAATACAATATTAAATTACCATACAATTAAAAATTAATATTTGATACGAATATCAAAGGAGATGATAACCGAGAATTAGATTTCAAATAAAAAAGCAAAAAAATAAATGTTTTAAGCCCTATCAGATTTTATGAATAAAAACGAATTTAACACATTTTCACAAGCTTTGTCACTGTTCAAATTTCAGTTAATATCATCAATTTTGACACTCATAAAATTAACTGTAGGATGTCATCCCGTGAATCGTCAACCACGTAGATATTTCAAAATCGTGTTCTCTTGACCTGCAAATGGTCATTCAGCAAGACTACTTTTAAAGTCCGTTTTTTGGTCAGCTGTGTCATGAAACGGTTAAAACAAAATCAGATGCCTAAATACTTAGTAGAGTTTAAACACCAATTACGTTATACATCATATAGATACACAAATACAATATATTAACTCTTTAACCCTTAAAATTTGTTCGAGAACATTTAAATTTTCTCAAAGAAAACGTCAATTTGCAGACCAAGAGAAGATTATTTTTTTTAATTTACCACTGAAATGACTGGCTCGATTATCGAGCCAGTCATTCCAGTGTTACATTTTCAAAAATTGTCTTCTCTTGGTCTGCAAATCGACATTTCTCAAAACCACTGCAGAAGCCGTTTTTGGCTGATATGGTTGTTTACGGGTTAAGCAAACATCAAAGCATCTCATACTATCTTCATATTGTTTATCACTTCATATTGTTTGTCTACTTATATTCCGACAACTATGTGAAATTTCCCAGGCATGTGAAAAAATTACTGCATATATAATTATATTATAATACGGCAAAGCAGCTATAATATATTGGCATTGACAGTCTAAAACATTTCTAAAAACAACAACAAGGCAGTAGTAATCTGAACCGTTCCATGACGGGAAACCATCTAGACAACAAAATGCAGTTTCCGTATGATAAGTTGTTTGCCCTTAGGCAGTAACAATGGTCATTCAGATTATTGTCTAAAGTCTTTAAAAGATTTAATCTGCACGTAGAATACAACATAAATGTTTCCTGTCCGTCCATGGCAAAACAGTTAATCAAAATAGTGAATTTATTCCCGTCTGCTTCACTGCCTATCTGTCTGTCTGCGTGCAGACACGCATTGTCTTCTGTTTTCCCATTTATCTATCAATCCATTCATCCATTCATCCATCCACCCACCTATCCTCCCCCCCCCCCCCCATGCACACACGCACCCACCCACCCACCCATCCAGTCAGCCAGCCAGCCAGCCATTCTTCCATCCATCTGTCCGTCAGTCATCGGCCCATCCACCCCTTTGTACAGCCACACCCGCCCATCATCATCATCGTCGTCGTCGTCGTCGTCGTCATATTATTATTATTATTATTATTATTATTATTATTATTATTATTATTATTATTATTATTATTATTATTATTATTATTATTATTATTATTATACTACCTGTTTTGTAAATCTGTCTAGACCATATTGCAAGATGTCTAGAGATAAATTGTGTCACATCAAATCGAATACATGCACAAAGCTTAGCTTACAGAAATATGTTCAGTAATACAAACACAGTGTACACTGGCCTACAGGAATTCAATATACTCACAGATAGACATATCTTTAAAACAAACAAGATTTCTCAGTCCTGTGATATCTGAATAATATTGCGTCTAAAGATCACTACTGACAAAAAATATACAATTATGCACATCTTGTCCCTCGAAATGTAGTATTGCTTTAAACCTCTCGTGAGTCAACTTAACCCTTTAACGGCCAAGTTGGTAACAAAAACGACTTCTGCAGTGATCTTGAGAAATGTCCATTTGCAGGCTAAGAGAATATTTTTGAAAATTTACCACTGGAATGACTGGCTCGGTAACCGAGCCAGTTATTCCAGTGGTAAAATTTCAAAAATACTTTTATCGGTCTGAAATCGGACACTGGCTAAGCAGAAGAGAAATTTGAATTTTCTTGACCATTACACTTTTGATGAATGTCCGTTTGAAGAACAACATGAAGCTATTTTTGAACATTTTCGTTATAAATCAGCAAAAATACTCTTTTTGTCTGCAATAATCTAAATTTCCTTGCAAAGTATTGGGAATTGAATGGTAATTGAAATAAGTAATATTTAGAGCGCGTTAATGCGCGGGTGATACAAGAGTGGTTAAGTTGATAGCAACAGGTTAGGCCTTCAACAATCCCGTTTCCAGGTTGACCACAACACCACATCAAATTCAATACTGACTAACCCTTGTTTCAAAAGTACAATCGTTATAAATCACTTAATCGCGTGCCATCAACGACTATCTGCAAAAGTACGTACATTGCAGTTGGCTAGCAACAGAAACGACAGTAAATACGTAAAAAATTTATTCACATGTTAGATGAAGCATATTTAGTTAGATCTTATCTACTACCACTAAATTTAATGTTTATTTTGATATAGACACTACAATAACACACCCAATATCGTAGACCATATTATGCTAAAATCTTATAGAGATTATAACCAACCCATGACTACGATATACTATGTAAGTTTAACGTGACTACAGTAGGCTGGGTTTCGTAAGCTTTTGCTTTGATTTATTACAAACTATTAGGGATTATGATTTTAAAAATACGAAATGCGTTATGCTTGAGGACACACATGACGGCTCGTTCACTCGTGTAGCCAGACGACACGCATCGGCAATTGATGCCACAACACTCACTAACACTTTGAACATTGAAATCCCAGAATCTCAAATTTAAGGTAATTGGACAGGTAATCTGTTGAATATTTTAAAACTAATTTGAAAAGAGAGTGTTGCTGCAACAGTTCCCAGTCCAATTAGTTTCAAAATGGTTAACATATATACATATGTAAATAACTTTTCGAATTCGGCTTTTCGGCTTTTCTGGTACAAAGGGTTTAGTTTAAATTAATGTGCACAGTAATTATCATATTCTTACAAAATTCGCACGAGCTTTACTGACGCATCAAATGCAACACAGTATGTGTGAGAGAGAGAGAGAGAGAGAGAGAGAGAGAGAGATAGAGAGAGAGAGAGAGAGAGAGAGAGAGAGAGAGAGAGAGAGAGAATTTTCTTCTCTGGGTTTTTAAAAATACATTTTTGATTATTAACAGTTGCCTTATAGTTCAATAATTGTATGACAAAACGTGGATCAATCTCGCATATACTGCAGTAGGATGTAATTTAATGGTTTCATACAGAGACGCCATTCGTGTCTCGCGAGATCTCCTTCGATACGAGATCGATTCTGGGCATGAAGTCACAGTGGGCAAAAGTGAAGGACTGATTGCAGCTGTAGGATGTTTCTACTACTACCACAGCCGCAGAATATCGTAATCATACATACATACACACACCCACCCACCCACCCACGCACGCACGCACGCACGCTCGCACGCACGCACGCACTCACGCACTCACGCACGCACGCACGCACGCACGCACGCACGCACGCACGCACACGTCTCTGTTTTTGGATTGACTCGGACGCCTGTCCTTTGCGATATTATGGGGAAGCAGTAAGATATGCCTAGTACAGAAACGAATGTGTCATGAACAGCGTAATGTCTGGTCTGATACTGCCAAATTAAGACTTCTACCGCTAGGGATATGATCTACCTTATCAGGTAGGATTGCAGAATTAGTCTGAAAAAACTTCAAAATCCAAATGGTTTTTTGTTTTTTTCTGAACAAGTACGGCCTGTAATATTCCATGGAAAAAATCAGCTTTGGGGAAATTTTTCTTGGAGCTGATTGAATTTTTTACCTCATGGGAGGGTGGAGGTGGTTTGTGGTGTGGGTGGGTGTGGGTAGTTCTGAAATAAGGGGGTAAGTTAGGAAATCATGAATTTTGATTGGTTTTAATGGCAGGAAAGTGATGCAACTTTACATACACATTATTCGAAGCTGCTTGATCAGATGAGTCATCAATTTAATGTACCCTTGTGATGTCATCGTCCTGAAATTCGAGATGGCGTCAAAATATGGCGCCAAAATTTTTAAATGGCATGCATCACAAGTGACATATTCAGAAAAAAAAATTTTGTCTGAAGTTTTTCATGCTAAATTCTCACCACGGCAGCAGTCGGTCAAACGGTATTCACTGGACCTGCAAATGTGGTGGACAAGCAAATGCTCTGGACCCGTAAGTACGCTGAACCGGCAAATGCGCTGGACCCACAAATGTGAAGGACGTATGAATTCGCTGGGTCCACCCATAGGGACTGAGAAATACGGCAATGCTCTGGCCTGGGCTTTATCAGTCGCTAGGGCAGGTCCAGCGCATTTGCGGGTTCAACGGATTCATGGGTTCAGCGCATTTGTGGGTACAGCACATTTGTGGATTCAGGGAATATTTTGACTACCTACAACTGGGCTACTTCGTAGCAACGTTTTATGCAATTTCATTTCCACTAAGCTCGAATATGACACACATAGCTAAAATTAACATTCACTTACTTGGTATTGCGACCGAGAAATTATACATCAATACCATCATCCAGGTCTGTAGTTTCTGCATCTTTACAGTTTTCACAATGGCACACGCCACATCCATCGATACTCTTCAAACCGGGTTTTTTCTGACAGCTGCACACATTTGTATCACATTGGGTTTTTTGTGACTTACATTTGCACCTAATGAATTCGGTACATCATCGGGTGCAAGTAGCAAGCCTAGCAGATCGGTTCAAGTCCTTCTGTGTCGTGTAGAGAGGATCCAATGCGTTTTCATCAAGCATCGACCAAACTACAACTTATACATCTACTCTCAGTGAATGAAAGTATGTAGCCCGGTTACTTGGTGCAATTGATTGAACCTCGATCTTATTTTTATCTGCCATCATGGTTTTAAATTTTACATGTCGAAGGGCTGTCAGTTCGCCACCACCACTGTTCCCGTACAGATAACAGAACAGATTCACTCCTGAGGTCCCAACAAGAGTCCGCAATTCCTGTGATATGAGAGATTGCTCTGGCCAAAAGTCGAACATTGTTATCCTTTTTCAGAGGTTTTATCAATGATGTCGTCCCAAACCCATGACACTGCAACATGGCATCAAAGTCGGTCCATGTATGTCCGAGGAGGATGTGGTCTTTGACTGAAGGGTGAAGTGATTGACGCAACCCGCGGAAGCTATATATCCGAATGGAAGATACGTTGTCCATTTTATTAGGCTGTTTTCGTCGTCCAATATCCGCCATCTCATCCTCCCAGCGGAAAATCAGTAAAATGAGGATATTTGTATCATCAGCGACGACTTCCGCAGACTGTTCATTTCGAGCGAGATCTAGGGCTGTTGACAGAATTCTGGTATCTGCATCCCCTTTGCAGTTGACTGTAGGGCCATCCCCACTCGTTGAGGTGCTAATTCTTGTATGAACTGGACTTTGTTCTCAACATTCAGAAAAAATGCCATTTGATCGTCATGTGCCTTGTTATCTAATTTTAGAGAAATTGTGTTGGGTTTTTTCTTTGCATTCATTAAACGTCGCAAGTGTTCGTGGTCCTTCATGTTCAGATGGTTGTATCCATCGAATATCACTCTGCCATACCAAATGATCTTTCACATAAGACCAGTATTGGTTGATTACAGACCTGTAAGTCGTGTCTTTTTTCAGAGAACCCGATTTATTAGCCAACCACCATCTTATCAAGGTCAACAAATCTATGCTGTCTCTCTGTGTATTGCCTTCTATTCGAGCATCAGTAGTTGGACTTTGCTGCAATACTGTATTTACCAAATCTGACTTCCCGGCATGTCTCATGAAATAGTTCTGAAATAGCGATGATGGCACTGTACTCAGCTCGTATTTAAAATATGATTCAATCTCGTCACCGGATCTCCTTGCTATTTAGAAACAGCATAACAGTACGATCCCTGGGTCGACATGGAATGTCCTCACTCCAATTTTGATACCCGGTTGTAGATCCTGTAGTGCTCTTACATGTGAAGATCGTTTTATCTTTGCCTCTGAAAATGCAATATGATGCATTTCACATTGCAATAAAACTGGTGGACAGGGATTTAAGTTCTGTGATATCGGAATCATATGAATTATTATCCGGCTAGTCTTTCCGATGTCGACGTGTTGTTCGGAAGTTTGATGTTTCTTACAGGTTAATGAAGTCATGGCCTCATGAAGTGATATACAACGATGCATGGTGTAAACCCATTGTTGACGTACACCTTCAGTTATATCACGTCCATGTGTGAGACCGCCAAGACTCTTCAAAGAGCGTATATGTACTTGCTCTATGACCAAATATGACCAGAGACTATTGAAGACATGTCCGTTGGATTGCATGCATGCCCGGTGAATACTTGTTTAGGGAGACATGCCACAGACACGGTAGAGAAGATCATGTTCTGCTTATAGTGCAGACAGCAGTGGAATCTAAAACACCCGTCAGTTGTAGGTGAGGGTACCGACTTAATGGAGGAATTCAGTTTTATCTACGCCCCGCCCATCTCTAGCTAAACTCCACCCACGATTTGGCCGTGCTGGAATCAATCGATCCATGTACTCTTTGAAACTCAATTTCCAGAAAACTATATAGGTAAGCTGTTGAATATTTTGAAAGTAATTTGACTGGGTGCTGTTATTGTACATGGTAGCAACAGTGCCCATTCAAACGAGTTTCTAAATATTCAACAGTATGTTTATTAAATAGTAAAGGCATACAATTCGTACAACCTGGCAGACTATTAAGCGTTTAAGACGGATCAAATAGAGTCATCCATGACGTCATCCATGATGTAATTGATTATAACGTCAGCAATAGACGTCACGTAGTTGATTGTGACGTCATATGATTGATACCTAAATAGGTCTAAGTTTCAGGCTGTACTATGGCAAATTTGAGGATCGACTCGATGTTCTGCAGATCACGAAAAGTTATTACATGCAACTACAGAATATGCCACTGCCAATATCAGCTGCAGCAAAGTCTCACTCTCTATGTGTACCATCAGAACCAGAGGTGGAATGGCTCTGGTGAAATCGTCATACCTGAAGAATGAGATAAGTGACTTGCTGAAGTGTAGTCGTAAGAGTAGGAGTGGGTGAAGCAAACCGTTGTTTGAACATGGGGCGGGAAGGCGCTTCCGCCTCACCACCCCACCCACCCCACCCCACCCACCCCATACAGACAATTGTTTCTCCTCTACTACTACTACTACTACTACTACTACTACTACTACTACTACTACTACTACTACTACTACTACTACTACTACTACTACTACTACTACTACTACTACTACTACTACTACTACTACTACTACTACTACTACTACTACTACTACTACTACTACTATGTTGCTGCCATTGTCGTCGTTGTTGTTGTTGTTGCTCCATCGTCGTCGTCGTCGTCGTCGTCGCCACCGCCGCCGTATTTGCAGTAGGTGTTCGTTGGTTTGTTTGATATTGTTTGTTTCGAATTTGTCTCTTTGAGTATGGCAATAGCTTGCATAATTTATACAAAACAAGCCAGTTGCATATTTGGAATAATTCCTTAATTTTGTCGTCTGTATGATTTCTTGTATAATAATCCGAGATAAATTTCCTCCTTTCGGTTTCAAATCGTGGGCAGTCGAATAGAAAATGAATTTCGTCTTCTAGAACATTGCAGACTCATAGACACTCGCTTCTCTCACTTCCCACCCACCGCTTTGCTTCTATTGTTAGATAATGATTTAGAGTTTTGAAATGACATAGTATTGTGTCTTCTCTGCTATCTAGTTTTTAAGGTATGTTTCGAATTTAAAGTCTTATTTTATCAATGCGTAAAATGTCACTCTATTTTGAACTGCTAATATTAGTTCTCCAGTTATCTATAAACGTGTTCTCTAAAATGTCTTAGTTTGTCTAACAAGTTCTTTTTTTATTTATATGCTCCAAATTAAAAACGTTGCCTTGTTCGATTGAGTTGATGCTGGTTTTGACATTATCAATCCATTTGATATTTACATCATTGAATGCTAATTTTCAGGGGGAATTTGCCAATCTTGCCGTAGATCATTGCATTTGGTGTAGTTTGTTTTGATTTTAACAATACTTTATAAAACTTTATTTGACAATTTTGAAACTGCTCTGTTTTCAACATCCACTCCCCCCCCCATATTTCTGATGCATGCAGTAATACAGGTTGAATCATTGAGTCACACAGTATACATTGTAGGTGAATTGGGATATTAAACTGATTTATTTTGTGTATTAGTGCAAACATAGCTTTAATTCCCTGTCTTAGATGGCCCTTCCTGCATGCAAAGAAATTTCCATTATACTTAAATAAAACACCGAGAAAAGAGTATTCGTCTACTAATTTCTATCTCACGTGGTGGTCCTAGTTGAAAACGTGGCTGATGCTTCTTCTTACGTTTTGAAAAAAATAGTATTATGTTGGTTTTGTTGCGGTTCACCTTTAGTTTATTATTTTGAAGGAGGCTTCATACCTTCCAGTCCAACGCCCAGATCAATATATCTTCCTCCGCCTATGGGTACATCATGGGTAGGTTATCATTGTCGGGACTGGATTCTCACCTGCATTTGAGTATCGCATATACATGATTATATGTACCTGTCACACAGAGACAAGAGTAGCGCCAGGTGCAAGTGCCGAAATACATACTGTGATAACGCGGCTTACTGGACCGGCGATGGAGCAATGCCGGGCCAATCTGACATGGTATTAGCCCAGTACCATGCCGAGTTGTTTGTGGCCAGTGTATAAATGCTCTGGATTCTGTTCCAAATTCGCCATAAATGACGAGGAGGACAGACTTGTAACATGAATGTCATCATTCGTACCAGTAAATATACAGGAAAACACAGTCATTTGGATGCATGGTATGATCTATGCCATATCACCTGTCTAGCATTATTAGGTGAGAGATTGTGATGATTTGTATTTAGGTTAATAACTACGTGGTCTACAAAGATTGTGAGTAAATATCCTGACGCTTGATCTCTTGCGTGAGAACGAAGGTCTGAAAGAGATGAGCTCGTGTTGTCAGCTCCTTTATACAGCCCCCTTCGCCACCCCACCCCACACCCACACCCACCCACCCACTCCACCCCACCTCCGCTGGGAGACCGGAAGTGGACGGGACTTATGATCAAATATTGGCATATTGGTCCATATTTTCAAGGTGCACTATTTTTTGGCATTGCACAAATTTTAGAACGTTGGAACTTTGCGGTTCACTTTTTTATTTGTAATTAGATATTGAACTAAAAGAGGAGGCAGTCTCAATAGTGGATGGTGTCACTTTAGAGATAATTAACCGCCAACAGCGTGAGTATTTCTCTTCTATCTGATGTCATCGCTAGTATTAGGAGGACCAACAACAACAGCATCAGGAAGCTGCAGCATAGCGGTAGTCGTAGCGACGACGACGACGACGACGACGACGACGTCGTCGTCGTCGTCGTCGTCGTCGTCGTCGTAGTAGCAGCAGCAGCAGCAGCAGCAGCAGCAGCAGCAGCAGCAGCAGCAGCAGCAGCAGCAGCAGCAGCAGCAGCAGCAGCAGTAGTAGTAGAAACAGCAGCAGCAGCAACAGCAGCAGCAGCAGCAGCAGCAGCAGCAGCAGCAGCAGCAGCAGCAGCAGCAGCAGCAGCAGCAGCAGCAACAGCAATAGCAGCAGCTGCAGCAGCGAATTCTGGATTCGCAGTACTAAGTTACTAACGCAAGTGCCTGCCTGAGTCTGGTCGCGTGTGCTATGAAATAATCTATACTTAACTTAAGCCTGTATTATTCCAGAATTGTATCTCTGTGAGCTAGTGTCTCTAACAGCACAAGCAATTAATTATTAATACATTTACTTTTGTATAACCATATAATATCGTAAGCGCGTCCCTTAGTTAAGAGATGGAAACTTATAAAATACATTGTATAGGCCTATATGTCCTCCATTACACATTGATCAAGGGATATGTCCACATGCAGTGGGGTTGGTGTGGGGGTCAGTTTGTTCAAAGTCTAGGATGCTAGTTAATTTAAATCCGTGTCAATACACGTGACCTATCTGTCTCTTTGCATGTTGACACACGCTGGGTAATGTTCAATTAATGTTTAAATAGCTACGATTAAATTAACATATCGGCACCAGAATTATTAAAGGGACACATGTATAGTTAATTAACTATGAGTTAAACATGCGTTTAAAGGGGGACATAAACTGATAGGATATGGATGCTTTTCGGTATATGTTAAGCACGTAGTGTAAACATTTTGCCCACTGCTTAAAATATTCATATTCGGCAAAATTATCTTAGATCTTAGGAATTTAATGTTAGATCAAAGATATGTAGGCTACCTGTTTTATCGGGCAATCGTAGAACTCGTCTACCCTAAACCGAACGCGCGCATAAATTAATGTGTTTAACCATTTAACAGGCGAATTTGTTCAAGAAAATTTCAATTTTCTCATAGAAAATGTCCATTTTCAGACCCAAGAGAAGATTATTTTTGAAAATTTACCACTGGAATGACTGGCTCGATAACCGAGCCAGTCATTCCAGTGGTAAATTTTCAAAAATCGTCTTCACTTGGTCTACAAATGGACATTCCTCGAGACGACGGCAGGAATCGCTTTGGCTGATGTGAGTGTCAATGGGTTAAGGCGGAAAGCATCCAGCTATTTTATATGCAGTGATTTGGCGATTTTACTTATATAGTGTCTCGTTCATAATCCATCTCATTTGCATTACGGATATGTATAAATCGTTTGCGAGCAAAACTAGGCTAACTATTACAGACTATAGAGCTGCCCCGCTTTATATTTAAGGGCCTCTATGCCTAGACCACCCAGATAGAACATCACGACGTCAGACCACTGCCCAATCTTAAACATTTAAACATCAAGTTTGCTTGAAAATTGAATTTTTCTCATAGAATACGTTCATTCATAGACCGAAAGATTTGTTTTAAATTTACTACTGAAATGACTGGCGCAATTATCGAGCTAATCATTCCAGCGGTAGGGGAACGTGGGGCCAAAACCGGGGGAGCTAAGTTTCTATTGCCATAAAATGAAAAGTCATATATTAACAACTTTGAAACTTTATTGAAAACATTAATAACCCATAGCTCTTGAAAAACAGCAAAGCGTCTCCAGTCCTTTTTAAAAATGTAAAACGTTAAACGAAAACAAAACTAAAAACGTCACTTTACCCTGTTTTGTTCAATGCTTGGTGAGAATTGGGCGCCTGCCTGGATCACAATGGGAGCTAACTGGCCATTGCAGTATGAAAAGCAACAATATAAGGATTAAAGGTTAATTAACAAAATTAATCTCTGGCATGCTATTCGCAAGTGTGATCAAGCCATGAGTATTAAAGTTTCGTCATAATACTTATTTTCAAATGTCACAGACATTGTTGACTACGTAAGCCTCAACTCCTGCGCAAGAGCTGTGCACCCACTGCTGACACTCTTCACATGCAAACCATCCTTATGTCGACCGCTAGTAAAGATGGGCGAAGAAAAAAAGCTTTCTGTGTCGGCATCATTGTCGTCTTTTTCGTGCTTCTTTCTGAGCTTTGGGTCTGCTAATTTTCATTACTCGTTTCTTTGGTTCAAATACTTTGTAGATTTCTTTGAAAACTACTGCTGCTGCTGCTGCTGCTGCTGCTGCTGCTGCTCTTGCAGTGTTTATTTGTAAGGTGAATCAGTTGGCATGGAAACTCGTGTCTTCTCTCTAGTCTCAGAAACAGGATCAATCCTGTCGGCACATATATATATATATATATATATATATATATATATATATATATATATATATATATATATATACGGTAAAAGATATTTCGCTGAGGTGGCCAGATTTCTGTTTTTCCTAACTCGCTGATGGCAGTGTGCATTAAATCTGCTTTCACAAAGGCTTACAAAACTGGCCAAAAACCCAATACTGTGTAACAACGGCCAAATCGCCATGGTACTGAGGGACTAAAGAACACTCACGTCTGGCGACTGAGGTCGGTGGCTGCAGTGGCGTGGGAAGCACAGCAAGATAACACTATACATTCACAGGCAATATCAATGAGTTCCAAGCCATGAGTGTTCTACACTGTGTGTTATACCGTGGCCATCTAGAATTTTTGCTTGCACTTGAGAATGTGATAAATCGCGTAAATCATTACAAGAAAATCTCTTTCTGGACCCACCCACTTGACTGACATTCAGCCCAAGGACCCGCTCGAGCTCCATCCATAAACTCTATTTTACGATTCCGAGAGAATATCATCATGGGTGGGCATGTATGAACCATCTACTCTACCACATCATCCCTGACAAGATGTCGTCGCTCATCTGACGCACCAGATAGTTAAATCTTTTCATTTGTTACTTTCCACACGGATTAACAAGCAGAATGGGGACATCGGTATCCCTCTTCTGGAGCATAAATCGTATTGCCCAAAGGTAGTAAACCACAACAGTGGCTGACTACACGCACTAGACTCACAGAATTGTCTGCGCTTCTCATTCGTAATCAAGCCAGAGGGCATAGTAATGTTCCCTTTTGCCCCCGTGGGGCCGTCCTGCCCCATGTTCCCCTATATTTTCAAACAGTGTTGTCCTTGGTCTGCAAATGGACGTATCTCAAGACAACTGTGGAAACTGTTTTGGACTGCTTAAAGGTTAAGGAGTTAAAACATTATGATAACTCAACGATCATATAATATCTACCTAACACTATGCATTATATGTTCGGACTCTGTCATGGTACAATTGACCAGTGCAGTAGTATGCCAACGCGTCTTATATTTTCCGCACGTTCCATGAAGTGAAAGGATTCGTTGTCTTGTTATGTTTTGTTTGAACATGTGGGAAATTCTTCTCAAGACAGAAAAAACTGGAGAAGTTATTTGCAATAAACTGAATTAAACCCAGCCTTATATGGCCTGAACATGAAGACGAGGGCGTCGAAATAGGCCAACAAAACTAATAACTTTCATGTGCCAACGATTTGAACGAGGAAATCTCATCCAAAGTGGTTATTAAAGAGAGGTGCTCGGTTAATACAAGTCCCTGGCTCTGGCATGGAACATTAGGGTTGAAATGATGAGATTCTATTAAATTTGGTGGTTTAAAGACTATAAATACCCTTTTTCCTTTAGCCCACATATTTAACTTATATTATTAACTTATATAGCCGTAAAAAAGACCATCTATAGACTAACGCCTACACAGATAACGCGGGTTACTGGGCCGGTATTGGACCATTGCCGGGTCGTATTGGTCCAGTACCGGCCCAGTAACCCGCGTTATCAGGCTATTTTATATTTACTTTAAAAGTAAACACTGTTTAACAGTAAAACGAGATTTTCGATTTTCGTACTAAATAAAATTAATATAAATGATGTATTTCAGTTCTATTAATGTACTCAATAGGCCTAAGTTTAGTACACATTCATACAGACACACGTGCTCTGTATAACATTTCAATTATTATATTATACTAGTTAGTGAATGGCCAATATGACAGCTACCCTTTTGAACATGACACCCCCCAAACACTGGCAATACAATGAACCGTTCCATTTTAGCTACGCCCCGCCCATCTCAATTTAAGCTCCACCCACACCTCGCTCGTGTTGGGATCGATCGATCTCTGAACTTCCTGACTATTGATTTCCAGAAAACCATACAGGTAAGCTGTTGAATATTTTGAAACTAATTTGACTGGGTTCTGTTGTTGCCTATGGCAGCAACTGCGCCCAGTCAAATTAGTTTCAAAATATTCAACAGCATGTTTCTTAAATAGCAAAAACATACAATTCTTACAACGTGTCTGACTATTAAGAGTTAAAGACGGGCATAATCGAACCATTCATGATGTCAGGATCATGACGTCAGCATACACGTGGCGTAGTTGATTATGACGTCACATGCTTGAGTGAAGTAATGGATTCATGAATTGCTTTTCAGCAAGTACCACAAATATTTGGTCGAATTCACTGAAAATAATTTACCTCGAGGTTGTTGCTGTTAAAAACAGCAACACAAGTTAGTCAATTTTTAACTTCGTCTTGTTGGGAAAAGTTTTTCTGCCTACCTGATGTTTCTATGTATATTTAGTGCCTATTTATGTTACAGGACTGCGTCTCCAAAACCATTGATTCAATTTGTGTCTCACAAGGTGTGTTCCAGAAATTACGATGCGCCGTCTTTGTACCAATGGAAAGCCAACAAAATACGGAATGGTTAACTGTTCATAATATCTGATGGCTCTTGTTTTCAAAATATACCGCTTCTAGCAGTAGGTCTATTTCATATATCTTACCATGTATAATGCATATAATCCATCCAATGTGTGCATGGTTACTGAGTCACAAGTTAAGCAAACACCATCATTTACAAACAGATACATAAGCCTGCCCATCCGATAAATAAACTTCACACCGCCTTAATAATTCACGTAAAATAAATTTATGCCTGTTATATATACCGAAGCAAACTTTTCATTAACGTTGTATTTTTAAAAAAACCAACTATAAAATAGAACTAGTTCCTTTCTGTAATTAAAACATATAAAATTATTTCCTATTTACAACGCGATCCAAAACAGATTGTGTCACGAGATTAACTAGCCGAGAATAAGAATAGCTTGCAGTTTATAGACGACACCTTCATATCTACACCGTCTTTTCTAACGCGATGCGCTGGTACCTGGTCCTTAAAGCTACGTGGTTATTCTAAACGTGTGATGAAGACGGGGAACCATCTAGCGTGTATGACATCCCGCCATCTGGTGGCGGGATGCAATCACAAGATCGTCAGCGCATTATAATGTGCCAAAGAAATTCCCGAATTGGTTAAGAAAGGTTTTCGAGTAAATTCATTAATTGAATCGTAAATATAGAGCTAAAATATAATTTGCAGATGAGAAATTACAAGTATTGTATTCACAAACGAAAGAAGGTAGTGGCCGCTAGATGGCGTTATAGTGAATATGACGCAAATATCACTACCTGTCGTCTTCAAGCTATACAAGCTCCTTGATTGAGAGAGTATTGTTAAATCAGAAACGGCGTCATAAATAGCGACTTATACATTATTAAGGACCATCTGTGCAGGTAACAGACCGAGAGACGGGACGCGGGAATCATTCAGTCTATTGTAGATCAGTATCGATTAGGCGCGCAGATCGATGAGGCGGCTAATTGTGAGAACACTTGGAGTAAAGATATTGATATTGATTTCTAACATAGCTAAGCCGCGCCAGTATGTAGCATATGTAGTCGAAGCCAGAAAAGCCGTTGTGTTATGGAATAAGTAAGAATCCATAGACTGCTTCCACACGCGATCACGCGCACTCATTTAGAAAACGCGCCTTTTAGGATATGGGAAAATTGCCAATCAGAATTTACTTTCCTGATAACATGGCTAAGTGGGACGCTACTGGACCAAAATCGGTCCGTTTTGGTGTTCGAATTGACCCGACATTGGTCTAGTAACGGCCCACTAACCCGTTTATCATGATTGCGTACTAAAATGTCGGCCTAAAACCATACACAGCTCATGAGAGACCATGGTCAGATTTCTCGAGATAGGAGGGGGTGGGGGATGTGTGGTGCGGGTGAACGGATCACGTGGTGCTTCTTTAAGAGAGTTGGCCTTTTTAACACCTTGGACCGTTTGGACTATATTTCTCTGGTTAGCCCCAGTATTTTATGATCAACTTTGTTGTCCCCCAGGTGCTCGTTTATTTGAAATCTACACCCACCCCCATTAAACAGTGCAAAGATAGGTGGTCTTTTGATACAAGTTAATCGCCTTTGTAATCGAGGAATCCACATATTTCTCGCCCCTTTCTAGCTATGCCCCACCCATTTCTAGCTAAGCTCCGTCTGCTTTGTACGCGTGTTGGAATTAATTTATGTACTGTAAAGCCTGAAATTACCCGAATCATGATTTCAAGTTAACTATACAGGAAAGCTTTTGAATATTTTGAAACTATGGCAACAACAGCTCCCAGTTATATTAGTTTCAAAATATTCAACAAAATGTTTATTAGATTGTAAACCCATCAAAGACATACTATTCGTACACTTGACGTACTTTTCCATGTTCGTGACGGAGATAGATACGTCATTATGATTGTGACGACAGCTAACTTGTGACTCATTTGATTATGACGTCAGATACTTGAGCGACAGATCGGACCCCTTTATTGCATTTTGGAGTCATCATAGTGGATCTTTAACACAGGTGGTCTAATAGCTTCGCCGTATCTTGGCTCTAAAACACAGGTAGGCGTTAGAGAAAGTTTTGAAAATAGCCTAGGCCTATACCTGATTGTATTAGTAACACAACCAATTTTTTAGGACTTGACAAGCGGGGATGCAATTATATTTATAGTGCATTAATCAATCATATTAATAGTTCACTAAACATAATGGTTTTTATTGTTGACAAAAGTTGTAAAATACAATAAAATTATGCTCTGTAAAAAGCAGTCGCACCATTTGTCTATGAGACTGCCACATGCAATCCAGTAAATAAAGATGTCTAACTATCTGTCTGTCCGTCCGTCCGTCTGTTTGCCCGCCCGCCACCCCGACCGCCCGCTTGCCAACCCACCCGTTCGTCCGTCCGACCGTCTGTCTGATAGACCAGGTTGCTAAACGCGATGATATCATCATCATCATCATCATCAACATCATCCACCACCACCACCACCATCATCATCATCATCATCATCATCATGTACGGAGTTATATTAGGCCGTGTTCTCACTGGAGAGTTAATCGGGAATAACGCCATACCTCAGTATTGCGTTACGCCGGTTAAGTCTCTAGTGAGAACGCGGCCTTAGACTGACGTGATTAAGCTCAATACTTAGTTAGGTAACCACGAGAATTAAAATAATGGTGATTTAATGCGACAACGACGGCGATGATAATGGAGACGACAATGATCATGATAATGGCAATGTCAGCTTAGTGATGCTGATAACGACAATGGCAAGGGACCTTTCCACAATTGTCCATCGATCATCTGACGTCATATAACGTCATAATTAACTAAGTGACGTATGCTGATGTCATAATCATGACGTCGCTGACGTCATAATCGTGACGTCACGAATGATACGAAATAGTTCGTTTTTAATGCTTAATAGTCCGACACGTTGTACGAATTGTATGTCGTTACCATTTAATAAACATTCTGTTTAATATTCTGAGACTAATTTGACTGGGCGCTGTTGTTGCCATAGGCAGCAACAGCACCCAGTCAAATTGTTTTCAAAATGTTTAACAGCTTACTTGCATAGTTTTCTGGAAATTGATAGGCACGGTGTTTAGGGATCAATCGATCCCAACACTAGCGATGTGTGGGTGAAGCTTAACTACAGATGGGCGGGGCATAGCTAAAACTGGAAAGGTGTATTACGATGATGATTATCTCTGTTTATCTCATGAAAAAGTGTTAAAGCTGAAATGCTATTAATATTTTTATTTATCCTTTCTTTTTATGACATTGTTTTTAATTTAATGCGCGCAGGTTTAATGATGACTGTGTTTCTAGTTGTATTATGTTTTTAAAGGGGAAGAATAACAAATGTTCTTAATTGAGCGTCACGCTTTAGTACTTCAAACAAAAAGCAAGACGAATTATACTTGATGATTGTCTTTTCATTCGTTTAATAATTAACCCTTTGAACACTAAGATCCCCCAATAGCACATTTAAAACCGCTGTATAGGTAAGCTGTAAGCCATAGGCAGCAACGGCCTCTAGTCAAATTAGTTTCAAAATACTCAACAGAATATTGATAAAACCCGTCAAGTAATTTGGTGTTTTGGCCTTTCTGGTTCAAGGGGGTAAGCAATACGTGATAGCAGAAATTATAATTATCCTATGGACCTCAGCTGGAAACGGCAGAAACAGCAACAACCACCAAGATCGTGACGGCATGGAACGTGTAGCAACAGCAGTGGCAACACGGACAGTAGTTGGGACATGAACAGTTGTCGTCGCCAGTCGTCGTCGCCGTTCCCGCCACGTCGTTGTCGTTCCCGCTACGTCGTCGTCGTCATCGCCGCCGCCGCAATCTCCCCATGAGTTTGCAATTGCAACATGGCACAGACATGGTCTGACAGCAGCATCGAGTTCTAGATAAGCTTAAAGTCTTAAAGCAAACACCTCCGTACTAAGTTCTCTCGTACATGCATTGATTACCTGGATTCAAAGTAGAATGGCACAAACTTGTGGTAACATTTCCAGTGAGTGTTCCTAAAACTGCTAAGATCTGATGGACTGACCACATACTCTGGTAAGCTAGTCCATGTGTCCACAATGGACTTTCCAGTTTTAGCTATGTCCCGCCCGTCGAATTTACAAATGTCCTGCGAATGATACACAGAATTTGATTTGTTTTGAAAACACAGTTACGCGTGTGGTTAAAAACGTTATTGAGTTGTTAAAACTAATTCTCAGGTCCACTTTCTCATTAATAGTCTCCTCGAAGCAAAGCCCCAACTTCGGGATGCTTGTTCTTATGGAGGTGCAGACCTCAACTCTGAGCACAAGACAGTTGTTACACGCCTTCAGATGAACCATCTTTACCTAATGTACACACGCCATACCAGGCAAGATGGCAGAGGCACATTAGACCTACCCAAGACTATCAGCAAAAAGGCCCTCTGGGAGCACACAGTTAACATCGGCGTCTGCTCCCACCTCAAACGTATCACTGGCCAACCCACTCAAATGTATGGAATCATCAGCTACCGGCACCACGGGAGTTGTCAAGAACAAAAAGTGAACTAGGTATTCTGATGACTCTCAAGTAGTAAGACTATCAGTAGAGCAGAAAGCACCACGGCTGTGCATCTATCAAAATGGCCAAAGCGAGAACTGTACGAAACTACACAGGGAATGCAATACCATTCTGCACCACATCTGTGAACGCATAACAGATCTTGCTAATCAACAAGCAGACTCCCTAGCGAATGAAATCACTGCCATCGATGACTGTCACAAAATGTTTGAGGCAGTCAGAGCTCTGAGAGTTACTGACTAATGACCAGCACTCACTGCACACACCTCTGAAGGACATTTAGTGGGACTGACGCAATTCGAGAATGGTTCAAGGAGCAGTGCACTGACCACGATGATGAGCCCTTGCATCCGTTTTCATGTGATCCCCAGGCCATTGCCAACATCAATTGAAGCAATTGAAGAAGCAGAAGTTGAGAAGGTACTCAAAGCCCTGAAAATGGACGTGCAACTGAACCTTATGGTATGAGCAATGGACTATTTAAACATGCGAGTGACAGCATCTCAAAATTGATCACGCACCTAATCAATTCGGTATATGCACTTTTTCTCATCGACACTGGAGGCCAAGCAACACTTATCATGCTACCCACGCCCAAGAAGCCACCCTCCCAAAAGCCAATCTGCCAAGCCAAGTACATTGCGCTCCTCAACAGCATATTGAGGGTCCTATCTAATGTTACCATATGCCACGTCCAAGACGAAATCGATGACTTCACTCGTTCCTATCTGAGTCGCTTTAAATGAGGACGCAGCTGTGCAAACAGTGTATGGGCTCAGTGCATGCTTGTGTCAGTAGTCATATTCAAACACTAGGATTTCCACAAAATTAGCATTTACATGTAATGAGCCTTCGACACAATTAAATGGTCAAAGATCATCGATGTATTACACCAGGCCAGTTGCAACGAAGATGAGCTGCGACTACTGATACTACTACGGACAGCTGAGAGGACGAGTAAAGACAGTGAAGTCTGCAGAGACTGAGACATAAATTGGCTCCCAACGCACGGGGAGATGATCTATTCCATGCCCTTTCACCTGCTACCTTGCTATAGCGTTGAAATCGGTCCTGGACAATTCCAGAAGACAAACCCCGCCAGTGTATAGATGGCGGTACACTTTGAGGAAAAGAAACGAGTTGACGAACTACTCCTTATGGCTCCAAGCAGACTGAAAAATGAGAATCTCTTCATGAATAAATCTAAAACAGAGTTCTCCCATGTGTACCTATCGACAAAGCATGAAGCTAAAGAAAGCAACGATCCAATTTGAGTAAAATGCTGGGTTCACTTCTCCGCAGTGCTTCTGACATGTCTGCACGTTCTGTCATGAGAAACATAGCGTTAGACTTGCAAGCAGATAAGCTGTGAGGATGATAAAAAGTATCTACGATGAGATATGCATTTACCCACACGAGTGATGGGGCAAATGGATGCTACAGTTCGACACAAATAAATGCAAAGTTATGTCGGTTGAAAGTAAAAGAGAAACATAGTCAGAAGAGAAGAAGACAATAAAGCTAACAGTTTCTATGCCCTGAACGTATGCCGTATGTGTAGGCACTTTTCAAGGCCTTGGTAACGCCACATCTGGAATATGCTGTGGGGGTATGGTGTCAGGAAAAAGAGGATGCTCTAAGAAGGGCAACAATAACATACCAGTGTCCAACACGCGGACTGCTCCAACAGATTGAAAAGATTTAAAATGCCAAACAATGTGTTATAGGAGATGGACAGGGGAAATGATTAAGATCTATAAGACTCAATGCAGTATATGAATGAGAGGTGGCAAATTATTTACTAATCGTGGCAGATGAGCAAGGAACAAGTGGGAATAACTTGAGGATTGTTAAACAACAAAGCCAGACTTATTCACTACACAGTTGTTGGATAGATGGAACAGTCTGTCAGTCGGGATTGTATACTCTAAAACTGCATTTTCACTTTAAGTATCCCTAAATAGATTCTGGGGGAAAACAGAATATGAAATATAAATTTATATCAGGTTGTGAGACCATGCAGAGAGTGGTCGCAGATTCTGTTGAAGAGCCTGACAGTCTTCTAGTTCTTCAGTACTCACATAATCTTCAGTGTCATCTGCAAACATTTTGGCCATTTTCTGGAGCACATTTGGTAAGTCAGTGATAAAAATTAATAACAGCATTGTGCCTAGTAGACTTCTTTGAGGTATTCTGCTCAGTGCATCTTTTCATGCAGAGCGGCTATTTCCTACTCTGACCCATTACTCTTTGTTCAACAGAAAGCCTGTAATCAATGCCATGATAGTTTCCTGAAAGCTGTACACTTTCAGGTTCTTGGGCAGCTGGAAGTGTGCTAAAGTATTACCATCCTTTTGGAAATCCAATTCTATCACATCTGGTTTCCTGCCTTTGTTCAGCATTCTTCCACAACCTCCATGTTGAGTCACACATGAAATGCCTGATCTAATGCCATGTTAACAACTGATAAAGAGACTATTAGAATGCATATGCTTTACAATGTGGTCCCTGAATGACACAACTCCTGCACATACCATAGAAACAGACATATAGTCACATAGTCCAGTATATACCCTGGATACCTTAGGTGATTTATGATAATAAATTCTACTGGACTATGTGACCATATCGTTGCTCTGCTTCCTCTGTTTCTATGTTATGTGCAGAGGTTTTGTCATTCAGATGTTTATCGAGCCAGTCCTTAAATAAATTAAGGGTTTTGGGATGGTATGATATCTCCAGGTAGTACATGCCATGTATTGACGACTAGCTAGGTGAAACTGTATTGTCGGAGTTTTGTTTGGGAATGTGATTTAGAAAGTCTTAATGAGTGACCATTAGTAGTTGTAATAGTGGATGAAGTTGTAATGTCCTTGCATACTGCTGGATCATATACTTGTTTGGTGACTTATAGCATTGAATCATGTCACACCTTAAGGACCTATGTCTCGTTGTGAGACTATTTAGTAGGTGTAGCCTGCTATTGTAGGTCCTTTCGTCGTGAGACTAAATAGCAGAGGATATTTTTTACCAGGTCGGATACTATAGAGATGAAGCATACTCAAGCACTTGCCAAACTATGACTAGAAATTTTATAAATACATCTTTATCAAGGTGAAGAAACGACTGTCTAATCAGTTCAACCAGTCTATTGTCCATTGCTGACTTTGGCACAGATATTGTCAGAGAACTGAAGGTTTGCATCGCTTGTGACACCAATGTCTTTTTCTCTTGGACATGGTTTTATCGGGCATATTTCGCCTCTATCATTTGGCAGTTTATACTCCAGTTTTTGGGATGTTTGCCGATAGACATATATCTACATTTTTCATGAAGAATTTTTATTGGCCACGTATCTGTCCATAACTGCAGCGCATCTAAATAATCTTGCATAGGTTCTGTTTGGCTCATTCACAATTTCTCTATATAACTTGCTATCGTCAGCAAATAAGTAACTATTTGATGAGATAAGATCTGGCAGGTAATTGACAAATGGGGCAAATAATTTAAGACATAGAACACTTCCTAGTGGCATATCTCTGATCACTAGTCCCCAACCATTTACAAATAGATTTTACATCAGATTTGCTACGACGTATCTAATCGAATTTAATATATTGCCTTTTATATCATGGCTAGAGACATTTTTGCCACGTCTAGCTAGCAGATATTATAACAATTTATCGGAAGCTTTTTAATGGAATGCTCTGGTCCCTCACCAACTGGCATTCAAGTCAATTTCATTGATAATGCACATATATTTAGCACCACAGAAGGAGAACCGTACCAGGAACTGTTGCGGGACAACGTCCATCCAAGCCATGATTGGATTATGCTTGCTATCTGATGACATCAAATATTATCTACATTCAATAATGGATATCTCCAGGGACACAGAGGATTTCTACTATCCACAGACACCACCACGCATAAGATAAAACAAGCACTAAACTGCCCCAAAAAGGAATCAACACCAAAACAGTTATCAAACCGTTTTAGTTTATTACACAATCGTCCTTTAGCCACATCATCAAGTGATGAAACATACCCAGACAGCATAAATACCATTGCAAATTACGAATACTGATTTACCTTCCCAATCTTGTCCACCCAAAAAACAAGCTATGCAAAGTATGGCCAACGGATAAATAAAACAAACTCTAAAGCACTAAAAAATGCATGCATATACACAAGTGCGGATAGTCTGATCAACAAAAAAGCTGAACTGGAATCGCTGGTCCACAAGATTCATCCTGCCATTATATTAATTACAGAAATGCTACCTAAAACACAAACATAAATATTAGTGAACTACAGTTTGCTGAATATAACCTCTCATTGAATAGTAACCATTCAAGAGGTGTCCTGAATTACTAATTGCCAAAGATTGTGATACACTAAATAATCATTGCCTCACCGAGCCATATATTGACATCATGCATCTCACAACAAAAAGAAACAATACTTGTTAGGTACAATTGAAGAAGCCGGAATTCTGACAGCTCAAACAATAAAAACCTGCTAAATCTGCCAAACATGATAAGAGAGTTTGACACTGGTCACATTCTTATGGTAGGGGAGTTCAATTTCTATATAATTAACTGGAGCACTCGACTCTTAACTAATGAAATGGAAGATGCATTTCTGGATTCTGCTAAAATTATTTTTATACAACAACTAGTTACTAAATCAACGCGACACAGAATAAATCAGAAATCAAATCTATTAGACCTAACAAACAACAGGAAACCTGTCAATGAAATAACCTCCCCCCCCCCCCCCCTACTGCCTCTTGGTAAAAGCGACCACAACTTTCTCCAAATTTCACAATATCCGAACATGTTAAGCCATGCCAATAGGCAACTAAGTCTAAACTATTATTAAACAAAAGTAGGTATGCTGAAATGCGAACAGACTTAGGAATGGTGGCCTGGCAGCTTCAAAGGAAACTTGATACAAATGAAGCATGGAACTTATTACATAGAAAATTAGTCACGATTAAAGAGCAATATATCCTATCTGTAAGCAACATGGTTGAAAGGAACATCTCCGGATTGACCTTACAGAATCACAGTAACGTACCCTAAGAATAGAGCCTACAAAAAGTGTAATAAAACTAACAAAGCTACAGGTTATGAGCTTTACAAGACTGCCAAAAGTAAGGCGTAAGCATCCATCAGAAGAGCAAAACAGACCTTCGAACGAAAAATGTCATCTGAACGTAGAAATAACCATGACGCATTTTCGAAACTATGTAAAAAGCAAATCAATTCTATATAAATCGATTAGTGATTTGCGCAATGAGGTTACTGACACAATTAGCACAGATGACAACGAAAAAGCAAATGTTGCAACTACTTTTACTCAAGTATCTTCACTTCTAACGTTTTGCATGCTATACCAAATATCAGCAATTGAGCCAACAGCACTGCTTTAGACAATATATTAATAAAACCTATGGTTATAGAGAAAAAACTGAAAGCCCTCAGTCCAAATAAAAGCAATGGTCCAGAGGAAATTCCAGAAGGAATACCAAGGAAATTAGTCTAACTTTATGCATCATCTTTAACAAATCTCTAGAAGAAGGTGTACTATCAAACATCTGGAAATTGGCAAATTGGTGTTGCATATACAAGAAAGGTGCCTGAAGATCATGTAAAACATGCGTACTGGAATACTTGGAAATTGTAAACCAAATGTTAGATGCCAATGAGCCAAATCTACCTTGATCTTAGTAAAGCAGCTGACACTGTACCACATGCAAGACTTTTCAACAAGGTTCAAGCATACGGAATGGGAGAAAGATTAATGGCATGGATACAATACTTCTTTCGTAACAGGAAACAATGGATCCATATATAAACGGCGCAAAATCATAATACAAGGATGTCATTAGTGGTGTGCCACAAGGCAGTGTCTTTTGCCCTGTTCCCTTTGTTCTGTTCATTAACGATTTATCAGAAAGTGTTGACTGCATTTGTAAAGTTTTTACTGATGATACCAAACTAATCGGAAATCCAGAAACAACAGGCATTCAGAAGAATATTGACTTAACCTTTAAGTGGTCACTTAACTGGCAACTTCGTTTTAATTCGGCGAAAATCCATGCTTTACATCTAGCGAGAAATAATTCTAAGTTACAATGTCATGACAGACACTGATAATCACCGAGAAATACTTAGGACTGAATGCGAAAAAGACCTGGGAATATCAGTTATGAAAAGGTCAACTTTGACAAACATATACAGACAATTGTAAACAGAGTAAATGTAATAATTGGTGGAATGAGGAGAACTTTGTGGCTATGGAGGTGTTGGGGTGAGGAGAACAGCCAAACTGCACTATTCACCAGTACTTGCTAAATGGGGTGGAGTTGCTATGAAGTCTGGAAATATAAATATAAATATAAAATATGGCGTTTGTAGCGGTGGTGTCCTCAATTTATTTACAAATCAAGTACCCTGTTGAATATGTTGGATATAATCAGACTGAATGCTGTTGCTACGATAGCCGGAATTAGCTCCTGGGCAAATTGTTTTCAAAATATTTCACAGAACATTTACTAATGCTTTCAATGATACAGACAAAAGGACAAATTCATTACAATAAAAAATAGTCAGTTGAATATTAAAAAGAAAATTTGATTGGAAGGTGTTGCCTATAGTACCTGAAAATCTGTACTCGTGTACATGATTACTGAGTACATGAGCACATTGGCACCAACAATGCTTTTCACTGCGCATTTGTAAGCTTTGGAATAACCTAACAGAGTCTGTGATAACAGAACCGACACAGCCAACCTTTTAGAGTAGGATTGACAAATTCTTGGCATCACAGGTACCCTATGGCTACGAAGTGATACTACAGCATAGAGGTTTAGATAACCTGTGCTCAGAATCTTACCTAAGTTATCTAATTTAAGTTGATAATTGCCTAAGGATTAAGTCCTGACAAAATGATGACAATAATAATAATTGGCGTCATCAAGATATATACCGATAGGGTGACAGAGAGTGGACCAGGGGTATATTCAGGAATGTGAATATTTTTCACGTGGTTACGTGGTACCTCCTAAATGGCCTGTTCACCACGTGTTCGCAGCAAACATTGTGGCGAGGCGAACAGCTTTGATAGGTGATGTGCCATAACTCGCCGTGAAAACCAGGATGGCAGAAAAATATACAGCATTCACAATTGAGACAGGTTGATTGTCAATTGAACCCTAAATATTGCATACCAATACGTTCTTAGCGATCTTAGTATTACGTTAGTCTTCCTGCAATGTTTGTATACTGGTGGATTGTTTATGAGACCTTGATATTCATCATGACCTAATAAATATGGCAACAAATTGACGCTCATAAATATCATGTAACATTGTAAAAGAATGTTCATCGAAGCTGTGCATGACAACCCATTCGATAAGTCAAAAATAGTCTGCCATGAACGCTGAGTATCATCATCATCATCATCATCATCATCATCATCATCATTGTTATTGACTCAGGAAACTGTGTTGGTATTGTACTATTAGTGCTTGCACTTTGTTTAGTTAAATTGTTTATTTGTTTGGTTGGCATAATTCAGGACTCTGGTTGATTTGAGGAAGTGCTGTAGTGCAGAAGGGTGGTTCCCGCATCAGCTGCGGTATGCCGCCTATGCTCATGGTTACACTCTGCTGCCCTAGTATTTGGGTGTATTTCTAAATTTGTGTTATATATCTATTAGTTGGTTACGTCGGGATCGTATATTATGTCATTTAGGAGCATATCTAGTTTTGATTTAAACGCGCCAAGTGTGGATGTCTCAACCACAACAGAAGGGAGTTCCATGTGTTAATAATTCGATCTGGGAAAAATGCCTACGAATTTCTTTTCTGCTGCATTTAGTGTTGAGCTTGAATGTGTAACCTCTAGTATGTGTATTACTTGATCGGTCAAAGAATGTGTTTTTGCCAATGCTGTAATCATCATAGATAAATTTGTATGTTTCAATTAAGTCGCTTCTAAGTCTTCTGTATTTTAACCTGTCTGTGTAGCAGCAGTTTTTCAAATGGGGAACAAGTTTAGTGGCTCTGCGCTTGCCCCTTTCGATTATACAAGATTGTCTTTTAAAACGAGAAGGCCGTATGCAGTTACAGTATTCCAAAATTGGTCAGACTAGTGATTTGAATAACATGGTAAGCATGTTTTCATCTGCATAATTGAAGGTTCTGTTAATTAGTCCAAATCTCTGGTATTACGGCTTCCTCTAAAGATTTGTTAAATAGGATGCTATGGGGTACATCAATCTTTTTTGCTAGTTCAATGAAAATTCGTATGGGTATGCCATCTGGTCCGTGACTAGTATATGGGTTTAGTTTTTTTAGTTTGACTTCAATAGTCTCTGGTTTTATAGAACTGTCTGGCAAAACAATGTTTGTGACAATGGGGATATTATTTGGCATTGTATTTAGGTTCTCTTCTGTAAATACGCTTACAAAATAGATGTTCAAAACTTCTGCCTTTTCTATATCATTTGTACACACTTCATTGTTTCTATATTTAAGTTGGCCTACTGTTTCTTTGAGAGTTGTTTTGCTTTTGACATATTTCCAAGAGGACTTGGGTTTTTTTCTTGCATTCTGTTGCTGTATTTCATTCAAATGACCGTTCGGCTTGTTTGACACATGATGTAGAATTATTCCTTGCCATTTTATTTTGGTTATAATCATCAGAACGATTTGATTTCCTGTATTTTTTGTATTTTTTTGCATTAAGGGTGTGTGTGGCACTGAAAGTAAGCCATAGGTGTTTCCATTTACTCGACTTGTTTGTTTTTGGGATGTGTTAATTTAGCATTGTGGTTAAGATGTTGTAAATAATGTTCCATGCTTCTGGTGTATGAAGTTCATGAAGTCCTGCCTGTTTGTCCAGTCAATATTGCTGACTTCCCTGCGCATGTCGTTGTACCTACCTTCATTCAGCAAAAGTTTGGACAAATTTGATTCAGTTGAAACATTAAATATATAGGCGTGAAGGTTTATTTGTAAGACACTGTGATCGCTTTTTCCTAATGGGGTTAGATGAAATATGTCATTGATAATGTTTGTACTGTTTCCCAAAATGAGATCTAAGATATTTGATTTCTGGTTTATCCAGTGTCTTGTTGATTTTAATACAAACTGGTGGAGAAAATTGTTTCTTATGGTATTGATAAAGTTGTCCCTACCATGAGTGCAAGAGAGACCAGAAGACAAGTTGATATCTGGGAAGTTAAAGTCTCCTGTATTAAAAATGTGGTCTGGTTTTAGTTTACTAGTGTTGTTTATTAAGGTCATCTTCTTCTTCTTTTCGATCGCTGGTATCACACTTGGAAAGCCGTTCTCAAGATGAAATCTGTGGTTTTCTGCAGTTCTTCCACAGGCCCATACAGCTTTTAAAGAAAAGAGGTTGACAAAGGTCAGATCTCTTCTCTCAGCAGCTGATGCATACTGCAACATTGAAGTATGTGCTCTGTGGTCTGTTCTGCTTCTCCACAAGGACAAGCGGGCGATGTCGTAAGGTGGAACCGCCTGTACATGTGTTGGTTTAGTCTGTTGTGTCCAGTTCTGAGACGAAAAATTGTCACTTGCTCTGGCCTCGCGAGTTGATAGTATGCATCTTTTTATTGAGGTGTTCTATAGAGTAACTTGATGATAGTCTTCATCTCTGTATGGGTAACCATGTTTTCTGTCTGATTCTCTTCTGCAGGCATCAGATAAAAAGACAATCTGTGCAATAGGGTCTGCTGTTCTGCTGATGGTATTAGCTGCATGAACCAGTGTTTCGACTTCAGCTCTGTAGTTTGTGCAGTGTTTGCCTGTCTGTATTGCAGCTGACTCATGTTGTCCGTTTGGATACTGTATGTGCAGACCAGCACCTCCGCTCCTAATTGCATCTTTGGCTGAGTTTGACATATGATTCATGAGCTTATCTCTAATGAACCGCTCCATGACTTTACATACAACTGAAGTCAGGCTTACAGGTCTGTAATTGCTGGCTGATGATTTACTGCCTTTCTTGAAAATAGGGGTTACTTGACCATTTTTCCATTCCTGTGGGAGAGTTCTATCGCATAAAGATCTGTTGAACAGTATTGCTAGTGGCCGGGCAATACAATGGCTCATTTCCTTCAGGACTCTTAGATGAAGCCCATCGGGTCCTTGTGACTTTGACACTAGCTGGCTATCCAACCTTTTCTTGATATCCTCTTCCTTGATGGTGAAATTGCTTTCAAATTTTTTACCCAAGCGTACCGGCTTCATTACCACGATGTTATACTCTAACTGTAAGCTTGTACGGAGATCTTTTACTGCTTTTTTGTCATCATTCTTTCTTGTGTCTGGGTCTTCTGCCACACTTTCTATTACATTGAAGAGTATAAGGTTATGTTTTCTTCTCTCCCTTTCTTCAAGCTCAGTGATGCTCTCTCTCAGAATCACACCTCTATCCTCCTCTATGACCCCTTTGACCTGGCTCTTAACACTATTGATCTGGTCCGATTCTGTTCCTAATGCAATTGAACTAGCGTTTGCTTCTAATACTTTTAGTATGTCCTCTTTATTATCTATTTCATTTTGCAATTTTTCAACCTCTGTCAACTTTATCATTTATGGTCTTCTCGTTTGCTGCTACTGTCTGCTTAATACTATCAATAGCCCTGTCCATCTTCATAGATATTTTGTTGATCATGTGGAGCATATATGTTGCCCCTCTATTGCAGTGGCTGCAGTACAAACGGATTTGATCTGATATGTTCCTGTTGAAATTTTCGTAAACTGGCAAGGGTACATTTTGACAGTTGGGTCCTATATGGAACCAACTGGTACAAATACCACATTCAAGGGCCTCTTCATCTTCGCTAACTTCACACTTACAATCTCTGCATAACGTGTTGATGTCATCATTGTCCATGGAAACAGAAGAAAAAACGTCTCTTACCTTGGGATCTTTACTTTGAACGGCTATTTTCGGATTTATCTCACATTTGTTTGAATCCTTTGGGTCGAGTTCATTTGCTTTTATTCAGATTGAAAACATCATCATCATCATCATCATCATCATCATCATCATCATCATCATCATCATCATCCTATCCACAGAACATAAGCCTATGGCTTGTTATTGTTCTGAATTTATGTAGATTCTAGTCATAGTTATGGATTATTTCCCTATAGTGATTGTCTACTTTTATTTTAAATACTTCAAGAGTATGTGCCCCTACAGCCTCAACTGTTAGTGAGTTCCAGTATGGTACTACTCGGTTGGAGAAGAAACATTTACGAACATGCTTAATGCTACGCTGTGTGCATAACTTAAGGTTGTGTCCCCTAGTCTGACTATTGGTGGAGGGTGTGAAGAAGGTATTTTTGTCAATGTTGTATTGATTGTGTATGATTTTATATGTTTCGATTAGGTCCCCACGGATACGCCTGTATTTTAATGACATTAAGTTTAGCATGGTAAGTCGTTCTGGCTAGCTGTAATTTCTCTTTTCTGGTATAGTTTTTGTAGCTCTACGCTGGACCCGTTCTATTAGATTGGATTGTCTTTTGAACCTGGGAGACCATATGCAATTACAATATTCTGGTATTGGTCTCACCAAGGATTTATAAAGTAAAATGAAGATGCTAGGATTTATGTGTCGAGATGTTCTCTTTATGATTCCTAGTATTTGGTTAGCCTTGGACACTATAGCATTGATGTGTATGTCAAATGTTAAACTTTCATCGATATACACTCCCAGGTCCTTTTCACTTCCCGACATTGCGATTGTCTGCATTTCGGTGGAATCTGTCATATAGTACTTAGTGATAGGGTTGTTTTCTGCCAAAATTTAAACTTGGGTTTTAGCTGTGTTGAAGGTTAGCTGCCATGTGTGTGCCAAGTTACATACTTTGTTAATGTCATCTTGTATATGATGGGTTAGTGGATTACCATATATTTTCGTATCATCTGCAAAGATTTTGTAATAACATGTGACTAAATCAGGCAAATCATTTATGTATATTAGAAACAGGGTAGGTCCAATAACACTCCCCTGTGGAATGCCACTAGTGATATCTTCCCACTCTGAGACTGTGTCATTGATTTTTACCCTCTGCTTCCTGCTAGTTAGGTAGTTTTTGATCCACTGAACTATTTTATTCCCAATGCCATAACTTTTTAATTTCATAAGTAACCTGGTATGTGGGACGCTGTCAAAAGCCCTCGAGAAATCTAAATATATTGCATCTGCTGATTCACCTGTGTTTAATTTAGAAGTAAGGTAGTCGATGTATTCCATGAGATGAGTTTTGCATGATCTGTTTTTTCTAAACCTGTGTTGGCATTTGGAAAATAAGTAATTTGTTTCCATAAAATTGATGATTTCATCTCGTAATAAAGACTCTAAAACTTTACACAGGATACATGTAAGGCTGATTGGTCTATAGTTGCTAGGGTCACTATTACATCCCTTTTTGTAAATAGGGCAGACATCAGTAGTCTTCCAGATCGTGGGTAACATGCCCTCCTCTAAAGATTTTTTTTAAATTATGCAGAGAGATACACTGATTTCCTTAGCTACTTCTTTAAGTAAACTTGCTGGTATTTCATCTGGGCCTTGACTCTTGAAACATGAAACATGAAACATGAAATTCTACTGACTGTAGGCCTTTATCAAGCCTCTAACGTCAGGTCTACTTCGGTGTCATAAACAGTAGTGAAGTCTGCTACAGATTCAAAATTGAAGCGCAGTGGCTGGTCTTTCCATAGTTTATCTGTTTTTGAATGTATTGATGGATGGTGCAGTGACAATGTTTTCATCTAGACTGTTCCAATGGTCTGTGCACCGTAGCGGGAAAGAAAATTTTCTTAGATTTAATCTAGCTCTGATTTTCTTGATTTTCATGCTATGACCCCGCGTAACACTGTTTTCATCATAAAGTTGGATAAATCTGGATGTGGGCATGTCATAATGGTTGTGTAAAATTTTGTATATTTCAAGCATATCCCCACGCAGTCGTCTGAATGCCAAGGTCGGTAGATTCAATATTTGTAGGCGTTTAATGTATGGAAGGTTTTGCATGCCAGGGATAAGCTTGGTGGCTCGCCTCTGTACATTTTCTATTGCATTTATGTGGGGGGTTTAATATGGTGCCCATACTACATTGGCATACTCGATATGCGGTCTGACAAGGGATTTGTATAGATGTTTAAAGCTTTCTTTGTCTATGTGGCTAAATGTTCTTCTAATCAGTCCCATAATTTGGTTAGATTTGTTTATTTTTTCATTTATATGATAATCAAAACTTAATCATTCATCAATCACGACCCCAATATCCTTTTCAGTTGATGAAGTCACTATACTATGGTTATTTGTGTCCATTGTGTATTTGTGCAGGATTGTCCTGCGGGTAGAAATACGTATACTTTTACACTTGTCAGGATGTAGCTGTAACAATGAGTTTTTTGTCCATGCACACATAGCGTCTATATCAGTTTGCAAGGAAATACAATCTGTTTGATCAAATATTGACTTAAATAGTTTGGTGTCATCTGCAAACAGGAATATATCAGATCCAGTGTTAATTGTGTCCGGGAGGTCATTAATATATATCAAAAAGAGCAGAGGGCCGAGGACTGATCCCTGTTGTACACCACTGGTTACATCAGATGGTTTAGAGTGGGTTCCATTGATAACCACATATTGTTTTCTACCCGTGAGAAATGATTTTATCCAATTTAGTGGCGTTCCTAGTATGCCGTATGCAGGTAATTTTGCAAGCAGACATTTGTGGGGAACTTTATCAAACACCTTCATGAAGTCAAAATATACAACATCGACCATGCCTTTATTATCGAGTGTCTCCATCCATTTTTCTAGAACCACCAATAGTTGAAGGGTGGTGGACCGACCACTTACAAAGCCAAATTGTTTCTCTGATAGCATATTGTTATTTGTAAGATGCTTCATTATTGCGTCCTTGATGAACGATTCCATGAGTTTGCAAACAACGGACGTAAGACTAATTGGACAGTAATTATCAGGTTTCTTTTTATCCCCCTTTTTGTAAATGGCTGTGATGTTTGCAACTGTCCACGCATCTGGCAGTTTGCCAAGACTCAGGGATTTGTTGAACAGCATGGAAAATAGGAGACTAAGCACATGTCGTAATTCATATAATAATCGAGGATGGATTTTGTCAGGACCAGGTGATTTTGAGGTTTTGAGGTTAGAAAGCTTAGTTTTCACCATTTCCGGAGTAATATGAATATCCAGGTCATTGCAATAATTTCTAGGTGGGATTGATAGAGGTTCGCTTTCAGGTTCTGTAGTAAGTACTGAGTTAAAATAATCAGCAAGTACTTCTACCTTCTCTGTGTCATCTTTAGTATTTATGACATCATTAGTGCAGCTGCTTGGTAATTGTAGGTCTGTGATGCCTGACTTAACCTTAGTCTTACTTCGGACGTAATTCCAGAATTTTTTCGGATTTTGTTTTACACAATTGGAGATATCTTTCTCATACAATTTTACTGATTTTCTGGTAGCCATTCGCACCTGGTTTCTTATCCGACAGTATTCAATGTAAGTCGAGTTACTGCCTGTATTCAGATATTTCTTCCAAATCCTCTTCTTCTTATTTATCTCTGCTCTGTTAATTTTGCTATGTATTTTTTTTTATTAATCTTTCGAACAGGTAAATATTTATTTTCTGCTTGTAAACACATTTGGGAGATTCTATTCCACATATCGTTGATATCAACGGATCCATTCAGATATTGTTCCCAGTTTATGTTCATGAACTCGGCCATGGCTTGATAGTCAGCTTTGTCGTAGCACAATTTACTTTTATGGTTAGAATTTGTATTGTCACTTAGGTGGACTGTGGTTTTTATCATAGAGTGATCACTTTTTCCTAGCGGTGCACTAATGTGTATATCATCCACTAGATCTGGGTTATTTGTTAAGAGTAAATCCAATATTGATGGTGTAGCGGTTCCTCGCCCACAGGTTGGTATTGTTACTAGTTGATGGAGAAAGCAGTCACGTATTGTTTCAATAAAATTAAATGTGAAATCTAGTGAGCGTGAAACGCTACTGGTTGATGAGGTTAAAGGCCATTTAATATGCAGAAGATTGAAATCGCCTAAAATAATAGTGTGTATATTACTAGAACATATGGTACGTAATATATTGCAGAGTTCAACATTATTCTCATTATTTGAATTTGGACTTCTGTATATTACTCCAATTCTTACTGTTTCATTTTTAGACCGTATGTCACACACTATGTGTTCTTGGAAGGAATTCTGGGTATAGCTTAGTCGGCTATGTGACATGGAGGACTTTATATACATGAAGATGCCTCTGCCTTCAGTAGTGGTGACATTTACTTCTTCTATGCTGTATCCATTTACATCATAATTGGCTAATGCTGGTTGTGTTTTGTAGTTTTTCGGTTTGACTTCTGTGGTAATTATAACATCAGGTGGTTTGTCTTCAATTATATGAAGTAATTCATTCCGCTTTTCTAGAGTGAGGACATCAGTGTTCGTGTACACAATTGTCATGTCATTAATAGTACCTATGTTTTTATAATTATTTATATTTACATTAATGTCTGTATTTTTAGAATTGTTAATATTTACATATATGTTATCATTAACCCAATTGTCATTGGAATCATCTGTTAGTAATCCACCCTTTCCCTGCGTGTGTATGGTGTCAGTGCACACATCCAGTGTACATGCACTTGATTCAGGGCAGTCATACTGATTGTTGGTAGCCACGACAACTGTTTTTGCATCTGTAAATTCATCTGATAATCTTGTGTATCTATTGTACAAGCGAATATTATTTTTCTCAATATTTATACATGTGACATCTGGTATATTAGATTGGGTGGTTGGTCTATTTACAAAATAACTATCTACAGTTAATAATGGTAGTATGCCTGAGTTGTATTGTAAGTCCTGGCTTGGTTGTACCTGCCCTTGGTGTAAGTGTACGTATGTTGGTTTGATGTTGTGGTCTCCTCCCAGTCAACCTCCCTTTTTGAAAATTTGAGTCGTAATTGTAGTTTTCATGTTGGTTCCTCTGTTGCACGAAGGATTGATTGTGGTGACTGGATATGCTAAGTGTGCTAGATAGATAGTTTGTGATGTTTTCTGAAAGAACTATGGTCTCATTACCATTGGGGTGTACGTGATCCCAGAATAACTCCCTGTGTATTTCCCCATTAGGGTCAGAAAAGAGCTGAGCATTGTCGATATATGTAGCTGCTAGTGTTTGACAGAGAGAGTAAAGCATGCTGTTGAAATCAAGTGTTTGATTGTGGTCATGTTTGTTAAGTGGACGTGGCAAGAGAGATGAGATAAATATTTGTATTTGTGGTGAGATGAATCGTATGTGTGGTGTAGTCATTTATCATCTGCTGTGTATCACTTTTGGAGATGTTGTTACTGCCGACATGCACCACAATGGCATCATGAGTTGCGGGACCAAGGTATTTGTCAATTTCGTTGGTGACATCGTTGATTTTGGCACCGCGTAATGTTCTTATTCTAATATTTTTCCCACTTGTGGACATGTGCTGACCACTTAATCTTCGAAGGATGGAGCTACCTATGATGAGAACATTTTTTCTCTCACCAGCAACATTGCTAGAGTTTCCAGCTCTTGTGTAGTTATGTTCAACAGTGTGCACCACAGCGCCTTGTGGTTCGCACCGTTGACCAAGATTATTCAAACTATAATAAGTAGTATCAGTTTGATTGGTACCAGGAGCCGTGGAGGATGAGTGCCTGGGTGAATAGTAGCTCTCATGATTGTTTACATTAAACTCTGTGTCGTGAGACGATTTTGATGTTGTGTTATAATTCATGAGCACTGAAATTGGCCTGGCTACATTATTATTTTGTTGTTGTGTGGTCGTTTTAGTGTTGTGTGGTTGATTTTGTGTTACATCCATATTTTGTTGTTGGATGGTTATTTTATTTGTGTGTGATTGTTTTGGTGCTAGATTAGAATGTACTGCATTCGCATATGTGTTTAGTTGTGGTTGTGGATTAGTTGTGGGTGTATTTGATCGCATGTCTTGAATTTGTAATGTGACCATTCTATAATCTTCCCTTAATAACTTGACTTCATTTATAAGGTTATTCAGAGTCATTTGGTCTAACTGATCTGGCGGCAATGGGGTTTAAGTTCCTGAGTTTCTTTTCTACAGCAGTAGGTGTTATTATGATGTCTGCTAAAACAGGTTCCTTACCTGTGAGGGACACGATTGGAACAGAGTCTACGTTTTCGGTCGTAAATACACTAGCAAAGAAGTTATTTAGAATATCAGATTTGTCTTTGTCACTTGTAGATAATGAACCATTCATTGGGTCTTTCAAACTGGTTATTGATTCCCTAAGTGTAGTTTTACTTTTGATATAATTCCAAAATGATTTGGGATTACATAACATAACAAGTATACAGCTTACCAGGACTTTTTCGTCCTATTATCAGCTGGTGTATAAACTATAATTATTAATTATTAATATATGGTGATTTTTGGGTGATTTGGCTTATCTAATGCTCTATAATTGTAGTACACTGGGTGCGTTACATAGTTTTTTGTCTATTCTAGCTTTGAATGTGTTTATGGTAGGTGCGTCAACGACTGTTTCCGGTAATGCATTCCACCAGTCTATGATTCTGTTGGAGAAAAAATTCAGTCTATTGTTAGTATTCGCTCTAGTTTTTCTAAGTTTGAATTTGTGGCCACGTGTTCTGTCATCTTGATTTAATGTGACTAGTTTACTGGGATTTACTGAGTAGATATTATTAAGATACTTAAAAACATGTATGTGATCTCCTCGTATTCTTCTATACATTAAGGTTGGTAAGTTGAGATTTCGAAGACGATTTTCATAGGACATGTTCTGCAAAGCTGGTACCATTTTAGTGGCTCGTTTCTGGACTTTTTCTAATTGTTCGGCAAATTCCCATGTGTGTGGGGACCAAACGGGACCAGCATACTCCAGATGAGGGTGTATTAAACTTTGGTACAGCATCTTAAATATGTCTGTAGTAATGGAATGAAACGTTCTCCATATAAGCCCTGTCATTATGTTGGCTTTTGATGTGATGTTATTTATATGGGTTTCAAATGTTACGTTTGAATAGATTATTATACCAAGATCATTGATCTCGCTCTCCTCCTTTAGGGCTACTGTTATATCATTATCAAGGAGTTTGTACTTACAATTACTGGCACTTGGCTTGTGGCCAATGTGCAAAACTGAGCTTTTGTTTGTGTTGAACATTAATTGCCAATTTTGGGCCCAGTTTTGAATGGCCTCTAGATCATTTTGCAGGATTTCACAATCACTCACATCAGTTATTGAGTTGAACAGTTTAGTATCATCTGCGAAAAGATAGAGTCTGGATTTTATGTTTCTTGGCATGTCATTTACGTATATTACAAACAGTAGTGGGCCAAGTACACTGCCCTGTGGGACACCGCTTATGACCCTGGCCCAATCTGAGGCTGCCCCCATTAACCACGACTCTCTGCTTTCTTCCTATTAGAAATGACTTAATCCATTCTAGGAGTTTCCCCGAAATACCATATGCGTTTAACTTGATAAACAATCGCTCGTGTTATCCAAAGCATTTGTCCATTCGTCTATTACTTCTAGCATTTGAGTTACCATTGATCTCCCCCGTAGGAACCCATGTTGGTATTCGGTAATTATTTCACTTTTCTTCATATACTCTATCAGCTTGTCCCTTACTATGGTTTCAAGTATTTTGGAGGGAACTGAGGTTAGTTAGACTGATGGGTCTGTAATTGTTCAGATCCCTCTTTGCTCCTTTTTTATGCACAGGTATAACATTAGCACATTTCCAGTCAGAAGGTATAGTCCCTTCTGATAATGACTTGTTATAAATTATGCTAAGTGCTTCAGATAATACATCTTTTAGTTCATGTAAAATTCTTGGATGCAGGTCATCAGGACCAGCTGATTTATTTGTTTTTAAATCTGCAAGGTTTTTTCTGACGTCTTCAACAGAGACAGTAATATTGTTTATTGTTGTTGTAGTCTCTGTTGTAAATGTTGGGATACTATCTAGGTTCTCATTGGTGAAGGTACTAGAGAAAAAGCGATTTAGTTCTTGACTTTTTCTTTCGTTTGTGGTTATTAAATTGCCATCAAGATCTTCTAAGTCTCCCACATTATCTTTGGACTTGAGCTGGCTATTTACATAAGCCCAGAATGACTTTGGATTAGATTTGCTATTTTTAGCTCCAGTTTCCTCATATTTTTTAACTGCCCGTTTACAAAATTGGTTCACCTGATTTCGTATACTAACATATTTGTTGTAATCTGTTGATGCTCTTGTTTGCAAATACCTTCTCCACTTCCTTTCTTTTTTTCGCACTAACTTGAGGGTCTTTCTGTCTAACCATGATGGGTCTGTAATTGTTCAGATCCCTCTTTGCTCCTTTTTTATGCACAGGTATAACATTAGCACATTTCCAGTCAGAAGGTATAGTCCCTTCTGATAATGACTTGTTATAAATTATGCTAAGTGCTTCAGATAATACATCTTTTAGTTCATGTAAAATTCTTGGATGCAGGTCATCAGGACCAGCTGATTTATTTGTTTTTAAATCTGCAAGTTTTTTTCTGACGTCTTCAACAGAGACAGTAATATTGTTTATTGTTGTTGTAGTCTCTGTTGTAAATGTTGGGATACTATCTAGGTTCTCATTGGTGAAGGTACTAGAGAAAAAGCGATTTAGTTCTTGACTTTTTCTTTCGTTTGTGGTTATTAAATTGCCATCAAGATCTTCTAAGTCTCCCACATTATCTTTGGACTTGAGCTGGCTATTTACATAAGCCCAGAATGACTTTGGATTAGATTTGCTATTTTTAGCTCCAGTTTCCTCATATTTTTTAACTGCCCGTTTACAAAATTGGTTCACCTGATTTCGTATACTAACATATTTGTTGTAATCTGTTGATGCTCTTGTTTGCAAATACCTTCTCCACTTCCTTTCTTTTTTTCGCACTAACTTGAGGGTCTTTCTGTCTAACCATGGTGGTCTATATCTTTTATTGTTTTTAACTTGTTTGGATGGAATATAGTCTTTCGTGAATTTATTTACAAGATTTTTGAAATTTATCCAACATTCTTCGGGGGATTTGTTTTGGACAAGTGCTTCCCAGTTAATACTTAGAGCTAATTGTAGTGTGGAATAGTCACCTTTGTCATAAGCCAATTTATTGGTCATATTCTGCTGTGGTTCAGCGTAGCATTTTAGTTCATAATAAATGCATATATGGTAACTTTTACCAAGGGCTGGTAGAGGGATTATGTTGTCAATCATTTCTTCCTCATTGGTGAATACTAAATCTATGACACTAGGCTTACAATTTATTCTATTTCTTGTGGGAAATGAGATATGTTGGTGCAGGAAAGCATCGCCTACAGCATCCAGAAAGTAATCAGCATGCTGTGATTGTTTAACGAGAATACCACCTGCTTTCCAGTCAATTTCTGGAAAATTAAAATCGCCAGTAATTAGTAGGTGGGAATGCTTTTTGGCAGACATATTCTTAATAAATGTATTTAATTTTGTATTGTTTTCTTTGTTTGAGTTTGGACTGTGATAAACTGCCAGGATTAGCAATGTATCTGACCCCTTTAACTTAACATCTACTCCAACTACTTCCTCAGGTAGATTACTGAGAGCTGATTTTGCTTCTGTGGGATTTAGGGATGATGCAACTTGTACACTTATTCCACGGACATTTTGTTTGTCTATATTGGTGAATATATTTTAGCCATTGATTTGCAGCTCTTCTTTTTTAACAGTATATCTTAGATGTTTTGGGTTTGTTTCTGTGATTATAATTATATGGGGGGGGGGGGATAGCTGCGATATCTTTATTTGTAGCTCCTGCCTCTTATTTAAAACTGAGTCTGCATTGGTGTAAAATATTTTAAGTTTGTTAGAATTATTCATATTACATTGAGACTTCTGGGTAGCACTAGTTGTTTTATTTGGTTCTTTGTGTAGTAGACCCGGTTTCTTGTCTATGACCTTATTTAATATTAACTGTGATTTTGTTGGCATGTTTCCAAATGGGTGTTTGAGATATGCACATGTGTTAACACGTTTACAAGTTCCTTCATGTACAATGTTTTTATTTTGTTTGGTTGGGTTTATTGTATGATGATTATTCTTCAGAATGCTGTTTGGTTGTGTAATTATTTGTTTATGTGGATTTGGCTGGTTGTCTGCTTTATCGATGCATGTTGTATTGTTATGTGTGGATGCGTCGGTCAGCAGGTGATATCGGTTCGCTAATGCAATTGATTCGGGCTGTGTTCTGCTTGGCATATGTTTAATAAGGCTACAGTTGTTCTCCCCCCTATCCCCCTCCCTTATAAAAAATCCTGAGAGGGTGAATCTCTCCTGTTTGTTCGCATTTGTGGTGAATGAGAAGTTGCAACATAATTGGTTATGTTCTCGGATAGTAGACAAAGACCATTGTGGTTGAGATGTATGTTGTCCCTGAATAGTAGTAGCTTCGCTTCCCCATTGGGGTGGGTGAACAGTTCTGAGTTGTCTACATATGTTACACCATGCCATGTAGCTAGAGACCTTAGCATTTCATTAAATTGGAAAACCTGGTTGTTCTCATATCTATTGTTAGGTCGAGGCAGCAGTGAAGAGACCAATATTTGGATATTTGGTGCTAGTGTCTTGGCTTGTTCTATCATCGAATCGTAGTCATTGATACTTCCATTTACTCTATGCTTGGCAATATCATTGCTTCCAACATGGATTACTAGTGTGGTATAGTGGTTAGTTGATAGGAATTGGTCAAGTTTATCCAAAATTTCACCGATTCGTGCCCCACCATAAGAACGGACAGTTACATTTGTTGTTTCAGATGACATGTACATTCCGCTGAGCTTTCTCAGAGTTGAACTTCCAATAATTAGAACATTTTGTGATGTTTTGTTCTTTGGATAAGTATTTGCATGACGAGCTTGACCCTGATCATTGTTGTTGTTATTTGTGTGGTCAGAAGGTATGCTGTATAACTTTCCAGCAGATTGCTTCGTATTGTGGTTGTTACCATTTGTTTGTCTAGAGAAGGATGGAGAGTATGGAGTTTCTACGACATTATTGTTAGCAGCGACATGGCTGTAGCTTCTGGTCCCAGGCTTAATAGTGTTGCTACTTATGTGGTGGTTCATTTGTGAACAACTCTGGTTGGGTATCTGCCTAGGTCCTCTGGTTGGGTGTATTGCATTTGTTAATTGCACTTTGGTGGTTACCTGTCCCAACTGGGGGTGCATCTCGCCTATTCAGTGTCTGTATATTATGTGTACGACCACTCTGGGTTCTAGTGATATCCCTGGAGGTCGGAGCAGAAACATGTTCGACGACTGTCTGTGTGTGCTGTTCTAGTAGCTCTTTGGGTCTTGTAAGATCAATATGGTTAGACATATGAGTATGGCCACTAGTTATCTCATTTTGTTTACTCATCTGCAATTCTTGCACTTGTATATTTAGAGCAGCATACTCATTTCGGATCTGTCTGATCTCTTCCAGGACATCACTAAAGATCTCACTACAAGAGTCATCTGAGGTTTTTAATTGAGTATAACCACCCATGTTTGTTTCAGTGTATGCATCACACACACATGTGTTGCTACATGGTTAGCCGTATTAACGGCAGGTTTTAGATCAACCTTTGATTGGGTAGACGGGTCATAGACTTCTTCTGAGGTTGCACAATCTTCCTCTGTATGTTGTGTGCTATTTGTGCCCTCATTTGTTGACTTGGGTGGGCTTTCTTTTATTACTTCTACTGAGCCTTCATTTGTTATCTCTATAAGTGGTATGTTGGTCGACTCACTATTATCCATTTGACTCGACACTTTGCCATTCGTTGTGTTGACTAGTGATGTTTTGGGAAGAATTTCGTTTGCATTTCCCATATATTTCTTATCAAATGTTAGTTCATACCATGACAGAAACTCTAGTATGTGGCTAGAGATGGGTGTGGTTTTACATTCTGAAGCCACTCTCTGTTCGAAAGACAGCTTTGCTTCTCTGACACACCATGTTGCTTTATTTCGTGAAGTTTGGTAAAGAGCATACTCACTTGGTGCCTTTGTTTGCATGTACCTTTTTATATGTTCTATTTTATTTATGAGCGATTGAGATGCACTGTGATTAAGCCACACTGATTTTTTTCCTATTGCGTTTATTAGATATTGGAATATACTGGTTCTTCATGTTTTGTTTTTCGCGAGTCGCTTCCAAACATGTTTCGCTCTGTGAAATTTTCCTTAGGGAAGGAGCTCCTGTTTTAAGGTACCAATACGCTTAAACCTCCTGCACACAAGCAGCAGGTGCGCTCATCAACATGAAGAATGTCTTCTCAAAAGAATAGTGAAGTAGTTTTTGAGGTAAAAGAGATCGTTTGCAACATATTTTAACCGAAAAAATTATTTATTTGTTTCAATAGATATTAATGGCTTTGACAGTCACGTGGACATAATGCCAATACTGGTGCAAACGCAATTAATAATATATGTCCAGTTTTCGAACAAATGATCTATTTCCGGGATTGAGTGTGAACAAATGATTTGTCCATTATGTAAAACTGAGAATGAAACTCGTACACTTCCTTCTTGTATGTCCAGAAATGCACTCTGCTAGAGACATGCTAATTAAGAAGATATGCCTAGAGTTACAGAGATGGATGAAGTTAAGCATTTTCAAGATTCAAGAGTCTTTATTTCCATATCGGTAAATAGTTCAACAATTCAATACTGGCATCCACCAAAGGCAAGGCCAATGACGCGGTGGACCCTTGACATATAACATAAATTTGTAATATTATGTTTATACATATAACATTTAGATACATTTACATGGATATTTTATATTACAAAGGACATAGAGTATGATATAATACATTTAAACCAGGGTTGGAAAAAAATCGATTTTTTTCAAAAAAATCAAATCAATCGATTTTTTTGATTTAAATCGATTTCAATGATTTAAATCGATTTTTATTCGCGACATCCCAGGAAATTACGTAAAACTTATACAGTGAAACCTGTATTAAGACACTGGCTGTGGGAGTCGCAGAAGGTGGTCTCTTAAGACAGGTGGTCTCTTAATACAGGTCCAGATGCATTGCTAAACTGTATTTTGGAACTGAATAAAGTGGTATTTTTATGACTTATTTTTAACTGAATTTTAAGCTTGCTGGTTTCTTAATACAAAAAAACTTTGTTCGCTTAAGCAGTTTTAACAGTATTATTATTGCACCATTTTTTATTGCATCATTTTTTTATTGCATCATTTTTCTATTGCATCATTTTTTTATTGCATCATTTTTTTTAAATGATGCAATAGAAAAGCATTTTTTCATTCTTGAAAAATACAGTCAAAACTGCTTAAGTGACAAAGGCTATGAAATATTTTCAATTCCATAATTAGCAAAATGTCTAACTCCGGCCGAAAACAAGATCCAATATGGATTCATTATGAGAAAGTGAAGACCCCAGATAAGGCCGGTGTCCGGGCTGTCTGCAAGGTCTGCCGACACGAACTCCAAGGTATCCCAGAGCGGTTAAAAAAACATGCAGCCAATTGCACAGGTCCACCAACACCAGCACTTCAAGGTCTAGCTGTAGCCGCAACAGAAACGGGGACTTCATCTCAATCTGAGCAGCAGCAGCGCGTTGAAACTGTTGTTGATCAAAACGATGTGGTGGTGATGGAAGTTGAACCTCTGTCAACTTCAAGTTCTGCTTCAGCGGCAGTGAAGCGCCCAGTGCACGGTCAATTAGCTGCTGGTACATTGGCCGCTAAGATACCCAAGCTGAATTATGGTCTACAGAATTATGTCATCAGAACTTCAGCAGAAAAACGTGGTGAATTAGATCGTGATGTAGCTAGGATGGTGTATGCTACGAACTCCCCATTTCGCTTAGTAGAAAATAGACATTTTATAAACCTTGTAAAAGATTTACGACCAGGCTATCAACCACCATCCAGAAAGGACATAGGGGGGAAATATTTGGATGTTATCTACACAGAAGAGCGGGAGAAGGCGAGAAAAAATTTGGAAGGTGAACTTGTCTGTCTAGCATTAGACGGTTGGAGCAATATTCATAACGAGCCTATCGTATGTGCTACAGTGACGACCTGCTTAGGTGATATTTACTTAGTGGATACTACGGACACCTCTGGACATCCTCACACAGCGGAATATCTTTATGACATTGCGAAGCAGACAATTGAAAACACGCACAATGATTTTGGGTGCATTATATGTAGTATCGTCACAGACAATGCTGCTAATGTAGCAAAGATGCGAGAGTTCTTGAAAGAACGACTGGGTTTCAACATGATTGCGTATGGATGCACGCCTCATCTTCTAAATCTGACTTCAAAGGACTTAGAAATGGGTAATGTTAAGGAGCATGTCACACAAGTTGTGAAGTATTTCCGAAATAACCACTTTGCTAGTGCCCAAATACGCCAATCATCGTGCAGAAAGTTAGTGATGCCAGCAGATACAAGGTGGAACACAATGTACGATTGTTTAAACTCGTATTGTGAGGCATGGCCGACACTTGTGACAATCTGTGATGGACATACTGACCGCATAGATGTTGCCATTGCCAATAAAGTTCGTAATGTAGTAATCAAACGTTCTGCAGATGAATACCGACTTTGTTTGAAACCAGTAGCTTGCGCTCTCGATAAAGCTCAATCGGACAATTGCACAATAGCAGAAGCAGTTGAATTATGGAAAGATGTAAAAACGGCCCTGCATAATGACACTAATAATTCAACAAAGCGTGCGGCCGATAAGCGTTATCAACAAGCTGTGACACCTCACCACATGCTGGCCAATCTACTCCACCCTAAATACCGTGGTCGAAACTTGACTCAGCAAGAACGTGAAACTGCACTCACCGTAGCATCCGAAATCCCTGGTTTGATGACTTTGGTAATCAAATTCGAGGCCATGGCACCACCATTTCACATTCTTAAATTTAACGACGAAGTTGTTAATGGAGTAACCTCTCTTCATTGGTGGAAGTCGCACAGACGTGACTTCGAGGATGATCTACTGGAAGCATTTGAATTCACTCAGCGTCTGATGTCAGCTGTGGCGGCGTCAGCTGGTGTCGAGCGCGTGTTCTCCAGCTATGGGCTCGTGCAGAGTAAGTTGAGAAACAAACTTGGAACTTTAAAAGCGGCTAAACTAGTATTTCTTTTTCGGTCCCTAAACTGTGACAAAGAAAATGACTTCCGGTTTCAGTTGAATGATGATTGTTGACTAGACTAGTGAAGTACAATTGCAGCATTATTGAAAACTGAAAGTGAAAAGTGATGACAGCCACATCTATCTGTGACTCAGTTAGGTTTGCGCGATATTGCTTGAGAGAATATCGATATCGTTATTATAAAAAAATTGCGGTATCTCAATAGTCAATATATCGAGTGTTCTGGTTAATCACTTAATTGTGAATAATTAAAGAATATGCATCCCATCATTCATAACATATTGAATATTTTGAAAGCAATTTCACTGGAAGCCGTTGCTGCCTAAGTCAGCAACGGTTTTCAGTGAAATTGCTTTCAAAATATTCAATATGTTTATTATGTTACGAATGATGGGATGTCTATTCTTTAATTATCACTGTTTGAACTAATAATATATAGAGTTCAAAATTTATATATTACGTCATATTAGCAACGATTTTTCAATTTTGTTCACAATTGCATCACAGATACAGTGAGTAGCAATAGGACAGAAATGATGCAATGCATAAATCTAACGAATTAGCCCTAATTAGATGCACAAAATCTATGAAGGTATGCAAAAGTCATCATTGTCTAAGTCTATCAACCTTGTTAACTTCTGTCTTTAAAAATATGCTCAAATTAAAATTGATAAACTGGTGTACATTTTTCAACAATTTTGGTGGACGATGTTGCTGTCTGCGACAGCTCTATCATCCACCAAATTTGTTGAAAAATGTACACCAGTTTATCTTTAACCCTTAGCACACTGATGTCGAAATTTTTAAATTTCAAATTAAATTTAAAGATAAACTGGTGTACGTTTTTCAACAAATTTTGTGGAAGATGGTGCTGTCACAGACAGCAGCATCGTCCACAAAAATTGTTGCAAATTGTACACCAGTTTATCTTTAAATTTAATTTGAAAATTTAAATTATCATGCTCCAGAGTGCTAGGGGTTATGTTTATTTTGAAAAATTAAAACTCCTACATCAGTGTGCTAAGGGTTAATGTAATGTAATGATGTGTTTACGTGTTACAATGTATATAGTTTCTTGCCAGTTTCAGCAATTACTGATTTTGATTTTTGAAGTTGTAGTAAACTACTTAATTTAATAACATTTCAATCTTTATTGTTTTAGTGTTAAATAAAATGGAGCCCAAAAGTCCAACTTGATAAGCACTAGCCAATAGTAATCGAGACACTCAATGACACTCCAGAGTGACTCCAGACGCATGTCATAGCTGAAAAAAGAGACAGTGTCTTGCTTTAAAAGAGTGTGCTTTTGGAATTAGACTAATAGTAATAGCCATACTGGCCCATACATGACTTTTCATGTACACTATTGCTTTAATGGTCATGTAGTGACATGTACGCACATGGAATTCTCCTCTTCTTTACAGCTTACACATACTTAATGATCATACTTTGTACACATGTGTGATGTACTGTGTACATGAACCTCAAGTATGTAGATTGTAGATGTGGACTCGTGCACTGGGTCTAGTCTTGCTGATGACAAATATGAGCAATTAAGTGTATAATTCTATTTTGTGTTGATGTTCAAGTGCCATGGAAGCAGTAAAATAATTATGTTACTTTAATTTAACAAAATTACTGTTAATTGTATTAATTACTTGAAAATTCCTCTATTTTTGCAAAACTGATTTAAATCACGATTTTTTCGATAAAAATCGAGTGATTTAAATCATGATTTAAATCATGATATAAATCAATTGATTTAAATCAAGCCAACCCTGATTTAAACAAATTACGTGTGGAAACATGATTTATGACATAACGTTTTACATAATGGTGGGGGGGGGAGGGGCGGTGGAGGGAGTGGAGTGATCATCTTGCGGAGTATTATTACTATTCAGTGAAATTACGATTATTATTAACAGCAATAATAACAAAAATATTATTAACACCATTACTATTATTTACATGTATTATTGTTGTTATTATTATTATTATTATTATTATCGTTTTTATCATATGTAATTATTGCTGTCACCATTATTATTATTTTTACTATTATTATTATTGTCGCATTACTATTATCATTATATTTAATAATAACAGTAACAACGACATTACCATTACTATTATTTACATGTATTATTATTATTATTATTTTAATTATTATTGTCATTATCATGTATTATTATATGTACATGTACATATTTGTTGTCCTGGTGGCCGGGTGCACCACAGCGGAAGAACAGGTCTACAATATTTTGCCTATTTTATGTCCATTTTGAAATATGATACCCTATCCTACTTCTGGGTTTGTTTCCGAAAAGTGTCTAGAGCAGTTTTAAAGACATTTACGGTCTTTGATTTGATCACATTTTCTGGTAGGTTATTCCATTCGTTCACAATTCTGTGACTGAAAATTTTTTGCCTGATTTGTGTTCGACATCGAGGTTTGAAGAACTGTAGGCTGATAATAATAATGATAATGATAATAATAATTAAAATAATAATAATAATAATACATGTAAATAATAGTAATGGTAATGTCGTTGTTACTGTTATTATTAAATATAATGATAATAGTAATGCGACAGTAATAATAATAATAATAATGGTTGTGACAGCAAAAATTACACATGATAATAACAATCATTATAATGATGAAACTGATGATGATGATGATAATAACAAAAATACATGTAAATAATAGTAATGGTGTTAATAATATTTTTGTTGTTATTGTTGTTAATAATAATCGTAATTTTACTGAATAGTAATAATACTCCGCAGGATGGTCACTCCACTCCCTCCACCGCCCCCTCTCCCCCCTCCCCACCAATCCCTCTATGTAAAACGTTATGTCATAAGTCATGTCTCCATAATTTGTTTAAATGTGTTGTATCGTACTCTATGTCCTTTGTAATATAAGTTATCCATGTAAATGTATATAAATGTTATATGTATAAACATAATATTACAAATTTATGTTATATGTCAAGGGTCCACCGCATCATAGGCCTTGCCTTTGGTTGATGCCTGTATTGAATTGTTGAATTATTTACCGATATGGAAATAAAGAATCTTGATCTAGGCTATCACCTCGCTGTCCAGTTTAAAGTCTGCATAGTTGGTTTAAGGTCGTTTTTTTATCCAGATTCCTAAATGTTTTTCATGCGTTGTAATCTGCAGTGTATGTGTTTCGCTCTTGTCTTTCGTGGTATAGTTATGCAATTGATTATTATGATCTAGATGCATTTTCTTGCATTTACTGGCATTGAATTTTAAAAGCCACTGGTCCGACCATCCATTCAGATAGTTTGTCGTTTTGTAATTTTTTACTATCTGAGTCGTCTTTAATGACATATTAAATGCCATAGACGCATATGCAGCTGCTTGAAACAACTTGGCCTTGAAACAGCTGAAGAAAACTGCACACAGGCAATTCTGGATCCCAATAAGCTAATTGTTGCGCATGAGACCCCATCACAGAAGCTATTTAAGCTTGAGCGACTGTCCAGAGAATTATGTTATGTACTGCACCAAAGACGAGCTGCAAAAATACTGACCATGGCGATTGGATTTATGGGAGAAAAATCTCGGGGGCAAACAGGCAATGATGCAAAATGATTCAGCATGGGAATGGGAATCGGGACGAAGCAAACAGGAGTCATGCAAACACGCCATTGCGCTAAAGTAACCGCGTCGTACTAACAATATGAACGTTAACAATGCTTTAATAAACTTAAAGGTGGTCTGATAAACAGGTACACAAACAATTTGTTTCGCTGCACATAGATAAATATATAAGTGTGGTACACAACAATCATGCTACAGTCCAATTATTACATGTAAGAATAACTATTTTGCTACAGTGTGTATGCTGATCTACCAGGGTTCGCACAGGTCATGGAAATCCTGGAAAGTCATGGAATTTGAAAATCTAAATTCCAGGCCTGGAAAAGTCATGAGAAATCGTAATTTTGGTCAAAGTCATGGAAAATGAAAATCTAGCTTGGGAAAAAAATGTTGGCATAAAATTCTGCTGTATACAGGGTTCGCACGAGTCATGGAAAGTCGTGGAATTTGAAAATCTAAATTCCAGGCCTGGAAAAGTCATGGAAAATCGTAATTTTGGTCAAAGTCATGGAAAATGGAAATTTTGTTTAGAAAAAAAATCTGATGGCATAAAATTCTGCTGTATATATTAGATCTGTATATTTCAAGAAAAAAATGATACAAAAATATCACGAAAGTAGAAGACATTTTGAATTTTTCACGCTAGAAATTCTTACCATCTTATGGCTATGCTTAATGTATGCCTTATATCCATCATCACGGGAGTGAAATTATTAATTAGGACCGCCTAAATGTTGTGTATACTTTAATAAACATTGTTTATTTCATCAACATTTTGACACAAAATGTAATCGCGAAAAGATACATATATCACGTCACGTATCACGCTTCCACTATAGGGCGAGTTTAGGTCGTTACACGTGTAGCGCGAAGACGCTAATATTAGTACCTGGGTAGAGACTTGCGCATTCGACATAAATAGGATGGGCGCTTTGAGTAGCTACGAGAGTGATGGCGTAAACTCACCCTATAGCGGAAGCTTATTAATACTCAGAAGAAAGTAATCTAACCAAGTCGGCTTGGACGAAATCGCCCAAAGGAACAGAAATCTTGCCAGTAAATATACTGGCGGATGCATTTACTGATTCGGTAATAGTGAATTTATTGCTCAAATTGTTTTAAAAGCATTATCTTCTATACATGTTTATTATTAATTTGCGATATTGGCATTTGCAAGGCTGCAAAATCTCTTTATTTAGGATGTCTCCTTCCAGTCCAAGATAAAGTTCAGTGGAATGCCTCCAATCACAAAAGAGCTTTAATTTGGCCATCCATCTTATGAAGGGATATAACGTCATTTTATTTCTTATGTTGTTTTGGGTCATTTTATGTTGGTTTGAAATACGACAATACAATGACTTGTCAGTTTGAGTTTTATTTATCATTTAAGAATGATGCACGTAAGATTTACAAATATTACATAGAATACAATTATTACAGACAATATAGTCCCAATATTGGTTATATTGCAATATGGTTTTAAAATATTTGTAGTTGATTTGATAGGTTTATATACATAATTATGCTCTTTGTCTAGTTACAGTTGTACATATGATGCCATGATGATGATGATAGCTAGTGCTCGTAACCCTTTCACCGTTGAATTCCTGATATCTCATTTTCTAGACAACCATACAAGAAAAGTGTTGTCAGTGGGATATTTTGAAACTATTTTGACTGGAAGGCATTGCTGACTTAGGAAGCAACAGCTTCCAGTCAAATTAATTTCAAAACATTCAACAGAATACCGTCATTTCTTGATTAAAGGCCACCCTCGAACCCTGGGACGCTGTCCCAAATTTGACCAAAATCGACCCCAAAAAATTCTATTCAAGTATACGACGCTGGTAAATTTAGAAAAATGTATCTTTAAAAAATCGAAAATTGGTATAAAAAATTACTATCACTCGGCACTATGTTTAATGTATGCCTAAAAAATATCATGGTGGAAGACAAATTATTAAATAGGACCGCCTAAATATTGCGTATCTTCAATACAGAACGTTTATTACATTAAAATCAATCTAATTTTGTCATAAGATGCCTTGAAAATATAGAAATCACGGGACATTAGGAATGTGGTAAGATGGTCGCTGGTTGTAATGCCTCTTTTGCGTTTGGAGGCGCTGTGTGATCTTATGCGCTGATGGGAAGACCTTTTGCGATTGGAGGTGAATCACATGATTTATACATGTATCTTTTCTCGACGCCATTTTATGTCAAATTCTGGATTAATTTTGATGTAGTAAGTGGTATTTATTAAAGAATAAGCAATACTTAGACGCCCCAATTGAATAATTTCACTTCCGTTTAGTGTTTTTGGAGTATACATTAAACAGTCGTCAGGCGGCGCGAAGAAAAATTTTGACCCAAAAATGTGCTCAAGGAATGTTCTCAATTATAGGACGCACCCCCCTTCCTAGAACATGTAATTTGACGGGGGGAAAATGCGTCCTTTAGTCGAATCTTAACGGCAGGTATTACAAAATTTTGTTCTTCAGGGATTTGTCTGTGAAAGGCAGGGAATATTTTGAGCAGTATCGCATCGCAAAATGCGATGCGAATGAATACCTGTTGCTACACATTTACAACATCGCTTAGCTATTTGCTGCGATACATAATTTTGATGTAAAATTCACTCAATTCACTTAATTTTGAAATATTTTTGATTAAAAGTTGCAAAACGATTGTCAAATTTAGTAAGGAAGCGAGATGCGCATGCGTTGGAGACTGATTTCCATTATAGTGTTGGTTTAGTCTGTTGTGTCCAGTTCTGAGACGAAAAATGGTCACTTGCTCTGGCCTCGAGGGATGGTGGTAGGCATCTTCTGATTGAAGTGTTCTATAGAGTGACTTGATGATAGGCTTCATCTCTGTATGGGTAACCATGCTTTCTGTCTGATTCTCTTCTGCACCCACCTTTGCCATCTTGTCTGCTTCCTCATTTCCTTGGACTCCACAGTGTCAGGGGATCCACTGCAATGCTATCCGAAAGCATTTGATGGTTTGTAGTGCTTCTTCAAGTTGTGGCAGCTTACCTTTGGTGATAGCCTCAAGGACGGAGCAGGCATCAGATAAAAAGACAATCTGTGCAATAGGGTCTGCTGTTCTGCTGATGGTATTAGCTGCATGAACCAGTGCTTCGACTTCAGCTCTGTAGTTTGTGCAGTGTTTGCCTGTCGGTATTGCAGCTGACTCATGTTGTCCGTTTGGATACTGTATGTGCAGTCCAGCACCTCCGCTCCTAATTGCATCTTTGGCTGATCCATCTGTGTAGATCCTTATCCATGTCTCCTGAGGGTACATTTCTTCCAGCATGGCTAGGGTCAGGGCCTTCTTGCTCACATCACTGTGTTCATCTTTGGCTGTGAGATGAGGTATTGTGGTGCGAATAGCTATGCTCTCTAGTTTGTTTTCCCAGGGTGGAGGATCAAGTGTGTGGTTTGGGTCTTCTATTTGTGCTGGCAACATTTCTTGGTGTTTCCTTTGAAGTGCGTTTGTCTCTTTCACAAAACGATCTTTTAAGTCTTCCTGATGACAGCTGTGCTTGCCTGATCTTCATCGGGTGGTTGTTGAACGATTTGAACTTTGCAGCTTGGATCAGTGCTTTGCATTCCCTTCCTTTTCTAAGTGGGGGGATGCCTGCTGTCTGCCCCATTTTTTCTATTGGTGTTGATCTTATTCCACCACTGATGATGCGCAATGCCTGGTTTTGTACTCTGTCGAGGTTTTGTTGATGAGATTTAGCTGCTGTCATCCATGAGCTGGATCCATACTCAAGGTGTGGTCGTACGGCACCTAGGTAGATGGTCTTGAGGATCCTTTCATTGGCACCCCACTTTGTTCCTGCCAGCTTCCTCATGATGTTTAGCTTTCTTCTGGCCTTTGCCTCTGCATTCTGGATGTGCTCCTTCCATGTTAATCTTCTGTCATAGATGACTCCCAGGTATGTCTGCTGGTCCTCATACTCAAGTGGAGTACCGCCCAGTGTGAGATTGCCAACCTTGGTTTTGGTGGACAGTGAGAATAGCATGGCTGATGATTTTTCTTTGTTGATGGTAATACACCAGCGATTGGCCCAAGCTGTGATTCTGTCCCAGGCGAGCTGCATTCTGTACGTGGCCCGGGAGATTTCTTCTTCTTCAATTGGCGGATAGCCTTCTTCAGTTCTGCTAAACTAATGTCAACTTTCATTGCGTCACGAGTGTTGGTGTCTGTTCTTTCCTTTTGCTCTTTTCTAAGAGCAAAGGCATCTGTAGCCATCTTTCCTGTCAGTGTTTGTCCATCTTCTTCAAGAGTAATCTTCTCTACCCCGACACCCTCATCATTCAGTCCTTTAGTCAGTCTCCATAGCTTTGTTGTGTCTCTCTCTAAATTAAACCCTGCCGTCTTTTCCCTCCTGCTTCTTCTTTTGGCCTCCAGCTTGGTCTTTAGATACCTGGCTTTAGTTTGTTGTAGCGTGAAGTGGTTTTCATGACAGGGATTACCCTCTGAATCTTCTCTGGCCTTGTCTAGTTTATCATGTGCTGCTTGCAGTTCTGTTGTCCAGTAGGGGCGGTAGTTTTTCCTGAACCCTCGAGGAATCGCTTCATTGGCAGCCTTGAGGATACTTGAATTAAATTCCTTGACCACATTGTTGATGTTTCTCCCTTCTACTGCTATATTTCGGGTAAGCTCATTGGAATGAATGCCGAACAGACTCCAATTTGCCTTTTTGTAGTTCCACCTTAGATGTTGAGGTTAACTTGTCGAAATGCTTCCAGAAAGAGAGAGGAGGACTGGGCGGTGGTCGCTTCCTCCTAACTGCGATCCGACCACTCTACTGAGGTTTCTGTGAAGGTCTTCTGTACAAAATGCCAAGTCTGGTGTTGTTGTCGAGTGCCACCGGCACGAGTAGAAGGTAGGCTGATCTGTGGGATCGTTGACAAGTTAAAGGTGCTTTTCATCATGCCATGCTTCAATGTCTTCTCGTTTATCAAGTGTTCTGTATCCCCAGCTCTGGGACTGGCTATTAAAGTCTCCCGCAATGAGGAAGTGGCAGTCCGGGACCTGGATTGTGTCAAGTGAGAGATTCTTGTCATTAGGGCAGTAATAATTGACAATGTCAATCACAGAGTTGCTGGTTGTTACCTTGATCTTGATATATTCTGCCTCTTCCATAAAGGTTTTGATCTGGCTGGCGTTCACGCTATTTCGGACCAAGGTGATCACCCCGCCTTTCTTCCTCTTCGATCACACCGGAAAATCTGGTAACCTCTGATCTTAAATGGTTTTCTTGCAGGTGTGTCCCTTGGATGTAGCAGATATCAATGTTGTTTTCGTACAGGAACTGTTCGAGCTCTGATTTCTTGTTGGTAGCCCCTTCTGCGTTCCAGTGCATGATGTTGATACTGGGGTTCTCTTTGGGTGTGGTCTTCTCTTTCGGTTGGCCAGTAGCTCTCCATCCTCGTCCCCTGGCTCCACAAGACGAGTTGATGGGACCTCCAGTAGCTGAGGGTGGGCTCCTTCGAGGTGTGGAGCCCGGCGCTGTACCTGCCTGGCGGATCCTCACAGGGCGAGCACCAATTCGGTTGATTCGATCTCCAAGTGTCATTTCATTAGCGTTGTGCATAATGCTCTGGTTGGCCCCTCCAAATGTCTGGATTAACACCCAGTGGGTTACACCCCTGCGCCACGTTGAGGCCGACATATAGTCTTAAACAGGGGAGGCCTGTGATCTGATAGACCGGATTTACTCAACACAACAACAACAAATATGCATACATTACCGAAAAAATAATTTCATACCACCGTGCGGAGTGTTTGTCGTCTAACATTATTGATTGTTTGCATTGTTCATTGGCTGAAGACGAATTGCAATACACATGATCTACACCTTGCATCAGAAACAATCCGACTATAATAGCTACTAGATTGATTGGTCGATGACACGTCATCGCAAATCCCCATGTTCACCACTTTAGCCATTTGACACTCCCCGCAACCCATCCCGTGGTGGGGGGGGGGGGGGGCCAGAGCCAAATTTAAACATCTGTTTGCACTCCGCAATCATATGAGTAACTCACATACCAAATATGGTTGAATTTCATCCAATAGTGTCCGAGGAGTTGCATTACAATCAATTTCATTACCTTTTGACCCCATCCCACACCTCTTGGGGGGGGGGGGGGCGGGGCCAAATGTAAATGGGCTCATACATGCTAAATTTGGTTGAATTCTGTCCAACTGTGTCAGAGAAGTTGCATTACAATCAATTATATGACCTTTTGACCCCCCCCCCCCCCTGGGGACGGGGCCAAATGTAGGCCTACATGTGCTCATCCATTCCGCATTGATATGGGTAATTCACGTACCAAATTTGGTTGAATTCCGTCCAATGGTTTCGGAGGAAATGCATTACAAAAAATTTCCGCAGATTAAAATTTGACCTTTTGATCCCTCTCCCGCCCCCTGGGGGCAGAGCCAAATCTAAATGGCCTCTTGCACTCTGCAATAATATTGGTAACTCATATCAAATTTGGTTTAGTTCAGTTTACCAACTTCATAGGAGTTGCATTACAATCAATTTCATGAACTGTTGACCCCATCCCCCACCCCCTGGGGGCGGGGCCAAATGTAAATGTGCTCATCCACTCCACATCGAAATGGGTAACTGACATACTAAATTTGGTTGAAATCCATCCAACAATGTCTGAGGAGTTGCATTACAATACATTTTTTACCCCAACCCCACCCACCCCTGTGGGTTTGGGGTGGGGGGCGGGGTGGCAAATGTAAATATGCTCTTCTACTCCATATCGATATGGGTAACCGCCATACCAAATTTAGTTGAATTCTGTCCAATGGTTTTGGGGAAGATGCATTACAATCAATTTCTGCAGGTTAAAATTTGACCTTTTGACCCCCTCCCCCACCCCCTGGGGGCAGATCCAAATCTAAATGGCATTGTGCACTCCGCAATCATATGGGTAACTCAGATATAAAATTTGGTTGAGTTCCGTCTAATGATTTCATAGGAATTGCGTTACAACTGATTTTACCTTTTGACCCCTGCCACGCCCCCTTGGTGGCAGAGCCTAATCTAAATGTTGTCTTGCAAAGCGCATTCCTATGTGTAATCCACATACCAAATTTGGTTCAATTCCACCCAATGGTTTGGGAGGAGTTAGCGTGACGGATAGAGGGAAAATCAATTTGACCTTTTGACCCCTGTCACACCCCTTGAGGGCGGAGCCTAATCTATATCTCATTTTGCAAAGCGTATTCCTATTAGTAACCCACATACCGAATTTGGTTGAATTCCACACAACGATTTGGGGTGAGATGCATTATAATCAATTTGACCGTATAACCCCGGCCATGCCCCCTTGAGGGTCAAGCCCAATCTAAATATCATCTTGCAAATTGCATTCCTATGGGTAACCTACTTACCAAATTTGGTTGAATTCCACCCAACAGTTTGGGAGGAGTTAGCATGATGGACAGACAGACAATCAATTTGACCTTTTGACCCCTGCCATGCCCCCTTAGGGGCGGGGCCTAATCTAAATATCATCCTACAAATTGCATTCCTATGGGTAACCTGCTTACCAAATTTGGTTGAATTCCACCCAACAGTTTGGGAGGAGTTAGCGTGATGGACAGACGGACAATCAATTTGACCGTTTGACCCCTGTCGCACACCCTTGAGGGTGGAGCCTAATCTATATCTTGTCTTGCAAAGCGCTTTCGTATTAGTAACCAACATACCGAATTTGGTTGAATTCCGTGCAATGCTTTGGAGTGAGATGCATTATAATCAATTTGACCTTTTGACCCCTTGGGGGCGGAGCATAATCTAAATATTGTCGTGCATGGAGTTAGCATGATGGACAGACAGACAATCAATTTGACCTTTTGACCCTGCCATGCCCCCTTAGGGGCGTGGCCTAATCTAAATATCATCCTACAAATTGCATTCCTATGGGTAACCCACATACCAAATTTGGTTCAATTCCACCTAATGGTTTGGGAGGAGTTAGTGTGACGGACAGAAGGACAGATGGACGGAGGCGATTACAATATCCCCGATGTTTTTTCAAAACATGGGGATAATAATGACTCATGTATAATAACCATATAACGGGCTTACTTGGTTTTAATTGTACAGAAGTAACTTGGCTAGTAATTGTGCGCCTACATAATTACATAGTCCCCCTTCTGCTGGATAGGCTAGATAGCCTGTAGCAGATCTTCACTTTGTTCTTCGTCGATTACATAACATAATGTAGAAGCTTGTATCTACTGAACTAGTATCTTGTTACAATCATCAGCACCTGCTTATATCTCCATAGTAGAGACGTTGGTTATTCTATTTTTACTACTTTAAGTTGTCAGACTCTATAATAATATTTATAAATATGCGTATGCGAGGTGCTCCTGTCCAGGAGGTTCATTCCGACCAACAGAAGAAGGCGATGGCATGTTCTGTTCAGTCTTAGAGCGTGAGGTCTCTGAGAGTCTTCTGTTTCATTAGTTATCCCCCCTCCCGCTTTCGCGTGCATCCGTCCATCCATCACACACAGGTTTTCTTTCTTCTTCTTTTCGTTCGCTGATCATACCGCCAGTCCTGTAAGTGACTATCGACATGATCATACGGTTTTCTTTCGATAACTACTTTTTCTTGGAATATTGTGACAACATTTCATGGGAAGGTTGGCTATGGTAGTAGGCAAATGCACCTTAGTTTGAGGGTAAGTCAGCCTGTCCCTCCCTCCATCCGTCCATCCATTTGTCTCTGAATTTGTGTCCGTCCGTCCGTGCAAATTTTGGGTTTTTGTTCAATAACTTTATCTTTGCTTGGAGTATTGTGACGAAACTTCATGGGAAGGTTGGCTATGGTACTAGGGAAATGCACCTTAGTTTGAGGATCAGTCAGCTCCGTCCCTCCATCCATCCATACCTTTGTCTCTGAATTTGTGTGCGTCCGTCCGTGCAAATTTTGGGTCTTCATACAATAACTATCTTTGCTTGGAGTATTGTGAGGAAACTTCATGGGAACATTGGCTGTGGTATTAGGGAAATGTACATAATTTTGTGGGTCAGTCAGCCCGTCCCTCCATCCATCCATCCCTTTGTCTCTGAATTTGTGTCTGTCCGTCCGTGCAAATTTTGGGTTTTCATTCAATAACTTTATTTTTTCTTGGAGTATTGTGACGAAACTTCATGGGAACGTTGGCTATGGTACTAGGGAAATGTACATTATTTTGTGGGTCATTCAGCCTGTCCATCTATACATTTGTCTCTGAATTTCTGTCCATCCATGTAAGTTTTGGATTTTAGCTCCCATTTGTCTGTGTATCCATCCATATGTCTATCCAAATCAGTGTGATTATGTCATCCCATGAACTTGGCTGCCGTTGGTGGGGGGGGGGGGGGTGATTATTTGATTTATATCATCTAGTTAACTTTACATTCTTCGATATTCACTCATTAGCGGTGAATACTGTACATTGACTAAAGGTAGCAATGCTAAGTTACTATTTACTTAGAGTGAGACACACTCCAGGCGGGTGGGATGGGTTGCTGATACAATAATGGACATTTTTAGCCCACCTGGCCCTGATTCAAGATTATTTATTTCATGCCTAGTATATAATATACATACATCACAATTGAGCAGTCCATCAAAGGCAGAGCCTATGAATCGATGGACCCCTACTCATAAAACAAGACATTACAATATATACGGTGATAGTTAATACAAACGTCCATAATGTAATATTAGTGCCTGTATAGGCGTAAACACTGAACAGTACAACATATATTTTTTGTACCATGTTGTCATGGCGATCATCCATTCGTTTATCATCCATCCGTAGTCAGTCAACTTTTCCTTTAATAAACTTCTCAAAAACCACTAGGCTGCTTACAATTATATTTGGCAGGAAACATCCTTATGGCACGGAGATCCAAGTTTGTTCAAACGAAAATATTGGCAATTGTAATTTTCCCCATGGCCATTTTCCCATAAAATGTTAACAAACAAAAAATCGTGCAAAATCCTGCCAGACGGGAGTGCAGTGAAGAGTTTCTAGTCGGCAAGTTTAGATTGGGTCCCGCTAGACTCCCATCATTGTTAGCCATACTTATTGCTATATTGTTAGCCATACTTACATACTGGAAACGTATCACGATTGAGTAGTATGCATAGATTTGCAGGGCATAATTGATCTGGTATCGCATTTCAATTTGCTACACATATTTAGGCATTTGCTATACATTCTGCAACATGCATAGCTGTATCTGCTATGCAAAATTTGTACGGGATTGCAATTTATCATTGATTTTCTTAAATTCTATTATTAACCTTTTCAATGACAAATCCCTGAAAAAGAAAATTCTTTACTATGTTTAGCATATTCTGTTGAATATTTTGAAATTAATATGACTGCTGCCTTTAGCCTTCCTGTTTGTTTGCTCTGAAATTTATATCTAGGGAATTTATCAGTGAGAGTTAATTGCGATACATTTCTGCCAACAGATTTACAAATTGCATATCAATACAGGCTATGCAAATATTAAATTCTAAATTATGCCCTGATTTGAATGGCTATTCAACTCTATGGTAATATGTCATCAAAAAATCTGTCGTTTTTTGTAAATTTCAAATATTGAATTGTTTGAATTTAGACAGCTGTCAGGAAAATATTGTCCTCGCAAATGTAATTGTGTTTGTTTTAGTGAGTTAAATTTCCTTTAAAAATAACTGAGTGCTGCGATCACAGGAAAATGTGAATACCTTCACAGATCTTGCTTTACCACAACTGACCACAATCAGTATTTAGTGTGTGTGCCTATGTCACTATGTGTGTGCGTGCGTGCTAGGCTTGCATGATTCTTCGATTTAATCGTGAAGTTCGATTTATTTTTAAAATCACAGATTTTTACGATGTAATTGAGGAAAATGGGAAAATCGTCAAAAATTTCATGTTTTTTTAAAATCTGAAGTGCGTACTTTTCCATCGCATTTTATCAGTACATGAGTACAATTATAATCAATTCACGCCTGTGTTCATTGTGTTTATATACCTTTGTCATTGCGAAAACCAGCTAGTTACTTCGTCGAATCGCCATATAATTTTCTTTCTTTCGCTGCAGACCCTGAGCCTGTCGTGAAATACCAAGTATATTACTTAGTTGCAGAGTGTTAGGCAATAATCAGTGAAAATAATTCTTTTTAATTCTAGAGTTAGCAATTTCAGGCAGTAATAATTTTTCCTTTTTGATTCGGTTGTCATGTCTAATTAAAAAAAATAAAGCAACAGCATTCCAGATTGTTGTATTTTGAACTGTGCTTGATGCCTTTATTACTCTGAAATATAAATTGTACATTCTGAAAGCAACTATAAACTGCACTATATGACGAGTTTAAGCTGTTACTCTCGTAGCTACTCAAATCTAACGTCTTATGTATGTGGATTGCGCAGTATCTCCCCGGGTACTAATATTAGCATCTTCGCGCTACTCGGGTAATGACCTACAAACATCCTACAAAGGGAGGCTAATACATCACATAATTTAGATTTTTTGTCGACGACATTTTATATCAAATTTTGATGAAATAAACGATGTTTATTAAACTATATACTACTATATTTAGGTGGTCCCAATTAATAATTTCACTCCTGCGATGATGGATATAAGGTATACATTAAGCATAGACGAAGGATGGTAAGAGTTTGTCGCATGAAATTGCATTCTAACTTCGTGCTATATTTTTGTATCATTTGTATCATTTATTTCATTTGAACCTACGATCTAATCGAAAATCACGATTTTTTTACAAAATCGATCGCAGTGTTTCAAAGCAAAAATCGCGCAAGCCTAGTGCGTGCACATGCGTGTGCATGCATATGTCACGATGTGTGCGTGAAATGAGGACTATTTTTGAAAATTTACTGCTACAATTACTGGCTGCAATTTTTAGCTCACCTGCCCTGAAAGGCCAAGTGAGCTTATGCCATGGCGACCGTCCGTCGTCCGTCAACTTTTTCTTTAAACGACTTCTTCTCAAGAACCACTGGGCCGATTTCAATTATATTTGGCAGGAAGCATCCCTAGGGCATAGAGATTCACGTTTGTTCAAACAAAGCTGATCGGCCAAAATCCAAGATGGCCGCCGGGCAAAATAGTCAATTTTTAGAAACACTTTAAAAAATCTCCGAAATGGCTGGAGGAATTGATTCAAAACTCATAACACATCATCTAGTGCAACGGTAGACCCAAGTTTGTTCATGGCAACCTGATTGGACGATTTGCCTGACGGCCATCTTGGATGACCTAGTTTTCGTGAAAACAACTTCTCCCGAACCACTGAAGGGAAAGACCTGAAATTTGGTAAATATGCTTAGGGACCAAGGTCCATTCAAGTCTGTTCAAGGGAAGTTTGTATGTTAAAAACATGGCCGCCATCAACCAATCAAAATTTAGCGTTTGTTGGTCATATTGGCTTTTTTGTATTTGATGTATTTTGATGGCGGACATTGCTTTATATATGCTTATCAGTGTGGCGAGTTCAAATATGCCACTTTCGAGACTGTCGGATAAACGGTTTGGCTGTCATCTTGGTTTGTTTTCCCGCCATCGGCTCCCATAGTAAAGCAATGGGCCCATAGTAAAGCAATGGGGAATTCTTTAAACGACTTCTCAAGAACCACGGGACCAATTTCAATTATATTTTGGAGGAAGCATTCATAGGGCATAGAGATCTAAGTTTGTTCAAATGAAGTGGATCGGTCAAAATCCAAGATGGCCGCTGGCCAAAATGTCTGATTTTTAGAAACACTAAAAAATCTCCTCCAAAACCGCTGGAGGAATTGATTCAAAACTCATAACACATCATCTATGGCAATGTTAGACCCAAGTTTATTTAAGGCAACCTGATTGGCCTATTTGCTTGGCGGCCATCTAGGATGACGTAGTTTTCGCAAAAATGACTTCTCCCAAACCGCTGAAGGGATAGCGCTGAAATTTGGTAAATATGCTTAGGGACCAAGGGCCCTTCAAATTTGTTCTAAGCAAGTTTGTGCGTTAAAAAACATGGCCAGCATCAACCAATCAAAATTTAGCTTTTTGTCATATTGGCTTTTTTTGTATTTGATGTATTTTGATAGGGAAAATTGCTGTATATATGCTTATCAGGGTTTCGAGTTCAAATATCCCACTTTCGAGACTTTTAGATAAACGGTTTGACTGCCATCTTGGTTTGCTTTCCTGCCATAGGCTCCCATAGTAAAGCAATGTGCCCATAGTAAAGCAATGGGGAATTCTTTAAACGACTTCTCAAGAACCACTGGGCCAATTTCAATTATATTTTGGAGGAAGCATTCATAGGGCATAGAGATCTAAGTTTGTTCAAACGAAGCGGATCGGTCAAAATTCAAGATGGCCGCCAGCCAAAATGGCTGATTTTTAGAAACACTTTAAAAATCTTCTTCTCCAAAACCGCTGGAGGAATTGATTCAAAACTCATAACACATCATCTGTGGCAATGTTAGACCCAAGTTTATTCAAGGCAACCGGATTGGCCTATTTGCTTGGCGGCCATCTTGGATGACATAGTTTTCGCGAAAATGACCTGAACCGCTGAAGGGATAGCGCTGAAATTTGGTAAATATGCTTAGGGACCAAGGGCCCTTCAAGTTTGTTCAAAGGAAGTTCGTACGTTAAAAAACATGGCCGGCATCAACCAATCGAAATTTAGCTTTTTGTCATATTGGCTTTTTTTGTATTTGATGTATTTTGATAGCAAAAATTGCTGTATATATGCTTATCAGGGTGGCGAGTTCAAATATGCCACTTTCGAGACTGTTGGATAAACGGTTTGACTGCCATCTTGGTTTGCTTTCCTGCCATAGGCTCCCATAGTAAAACAATGGGCCCATACGACTTCTCAAGAACCACTGGGCCGATTTCAATTATATTTGGCAGAATGCAGCCTTAGGGCATAGAGGTCTAAATTTGTTCAAATGAAGCTGATTGGCCAAAATCCAAGATGGCCACCGGCTAAACCAGCCAATTTTTAGAAATGTCTTTAAAAATCTCCGAAATGGCTTGGGGGTTGATTCAAAACTCATGAAATGTCATCTAATGCAGGAGGAGAACCAATTTGTTCAAGAGAACCTGATTGGTCCATTGGCTTGGTGGCCATCTTGGATGACCTAGTTTTCGTGAAAACAACTTCGTATCCAGAATCGTTGAACGGATTGGGCCAAAATTTGGGAGATATGATAAGGGACTAAGGGTCGTTAAGTTTTGTTCAAAAGTAGTTGATACATAAAGAAACATGGCTTCTATTTTCTTGTTATAATTCTGCTCAACTCTGTATGGTTCTACTTATTGTTGATGGCCTTTCTGGTTGAAATGCCTATGATGCAGGTGAGCGGTACAGGCCCGTTGGGCCTCTTGTTATAATTGTGATTATTTCAAAGAAATAATTGTGATTATTCAATTTACTGAATATGTACCGGAGGTGGGGGGGGGGGGGGGGTGTCAGGGATTGGTTACATGTAGTTCAGATACTTAATAAAGTTAACTCTTACAGAGGCAGTAAAAGAAATACTGATGTATAGTTGAGAAACAATATTATTGTATGTTGTTTTTGCTTTAGATAGCAATACAATTTGCAGATTAAAATATTGACTAGAAGTATTTAGAACGAAGTTGTGCAGGAAAGCCATTAAATGTTTTTTAAAATAATTTTACTGAAAGTTGTTGCTGTCCAGTAAAATCTATCTCAAGATACTCAAAAGATTATCTTATTGAAATGAACTTGTTATTGCTACATGTGTATGGAAGTAACAAATTTATATGAATCAAATTATCTTCGAAATATTTCAAAATCTTAATTTTAATGTCTAGAAATTAGGATTTGGAAAGATTTTGAACATCGAGCACACTCTTGTTCTCCATACGCTAGATATGGTCCTTTCCATACAAAAAGTTCAACTTAATTATTTTTGCAATTTTCAATATTTGTCAATTATTCAATTATTTGAATTTAGCATTGTACACGATTATTAATTTTTAAATAATTGCGATTATCAATTAAATTGAGTAATTGTGCAAGCCTATGGTGGGGAAAGTGTCAATCATGTAAGAAATCCATGTTCTTTGTTGAGTATGTGGGGGTTTGCAGGTGGGAACCTCAATGACATTAGATGTAAACTGTTAAAGGCTCGGTGTCTCTCTTTTCAGACTTAATAGTAGTAAACTGTCAAAAATAGTCTTCCCTGTGATGACTATTTTTTTATATATTTATCACCAGAATGACAGGTTCGGTTGGCCAGCCTGTCATTCCAGTGGTAAATTAAAAAACAAAAATCTATAGTCTAGAATTAAAATGTGGTGGTGGGTTGGTGGTGTCTGGGAGGTTTGCTCAACTAGGTAAGACACAACGCAGTACGATATTAAAATTTGTCTGGTTTTTTTTGTTTGTGGGTGTGGGTGGATGGACTGATAAGATATTCATAAATATTCTATCATTAGTCACTAAGTATTAGTAGTAGTGGGTCTGGAATCATGAAATATATGTACATGTATGGAGAATGTGTGGAATCTTATTTTGCCCACGGTGTATGGCGCTTGACTATCTATCTATCTATCTATCTATCTATCTATCTCATATCTCACAATATCGATACAATTTGGTCGCATTCTGGTGAGACCAGAATGGCCCAAGTAAAATGGAAATTTCTTTCATAAAATGATATTGTATGGGATTTGGTACACTTATGATATAGTATAAACTACTCACCTGTTTATCATACATTCCATTTCATCTATTTTGTAGAGCTCTGACATCTCCCCTGCCTCTCCTATATGATTCCGAGCAGTCTCTTAGCATATGTGACGTCTCTCATTCCTGGAATTTATCCACAACTTTGCTACATTGAACTAGGGCTGCGCGATATACCGATACCATATTTAAAACCGATATCCCGCACTGACGGTTTCATAACCGATTATAAAAAATAAATATCGAAAAACTGAATATGAACATATTTTCGGTTTTTCGTATCGGGATTGTTAAAACTAAAAGATACTAACGAGCATGAAAAGCGTAATGAATAATAATGGCCAGACTTTCCATTAAGCTACGTTCGGGCCAACTAATAATTGAACGTGGCCCCAATTGCGCATATTGTGTAACTCCATGTAACTCGCTGTCCGCCGAGAGAAATCAAGCAGCGAATTAATTTAATCACGGGCCTTTGAATTTTTGTCCATCCATCCCTCTACAACATATTCCCCCTACTATATATATATACATTTCTAAACAACGGCATCCATTTTATTTACGTCACCGGCTAATTAACATAATGCAAAGTCGTCCCAAAACTAAATCGCCCGAATGCATAAAAATCTAGCCAATAAATATAATGCTGAATACATTTTGCTGATTAGGATATAATTTTAAATAAAATTATTACTCAAACCGTTTTTAAAACGTTATCTTCTATACACAATATCATATTAACTTATGAAATTCGCGTTCGCAATATTACAGTTTTCTTCAAGGCATGATTTCGTCCTCGGGCCGAATTGGAAATGAAAGAAGAAAGGGAGATAATTACATCATAATTAATTACAATCACGTGATTAGGCTACGTCTTTTCGCAACCTGTTTTACTGATTTATGATTAATTTTGACAAAATAAACGATGTTTATTTAACTGTGCTTAATATTTAGGCGGTCTAATTAATAATTTCACTCCCGCGGTGATGGATATTATAAGGTATATTAAGCTTTAAAGGCGTAAAACGTTACGAATGTATCAGGGCGTGAAAATATGTTCTGCTTTCGTGCTATTTTTTATCATTTACATTTTTTGTTTCATGTCCATAAAACCGATATTCGGTTAAAACCGAGATGAAAAGTCATATCGAAACCGATATGGCTGTAAGCCAAACCGCGCAGCCCTACATTGAACCCCTTCAATTAACTCTTTACACTTAGTGCTGCCCATATCAGGTTACCAAAGTGCTTATGTTTGTGCACAAGACATTTGCATATAAAATTTCCTCATTCAGGTACTCTTATTAGAGCAAACTAGAAATTTACTTTGTTCACAATTTCTACAACGTTTTATTCAAAACTGAGATTGAAATATACTGTTACTCCAATATCCTTGCCCAGATGAAACTTTAATATCATGGCAACAATTCTCAATTCATCCATATTATTTAGCTCCCATTGTAGTTTCCTGAATATCAACCGCTTTTATATGTGTATAGTACAGCTCTTAAATATGTTCGAGTGTTTTTAAAACAAAATAAAACATGCTGTGCTTCCAGTCAAATTAAATAGACAATACTCAATAGAACACTTACTTAGATTTTGTTCAAAATTGTATTATCATGTTTCAGTTCTTATTTTGGAAACTGGTTAGCTTTAGTGTTGTTCTGATTAATCGATTTGATCGATGATTGATTGGTTTGCATGTTCAACCAACCGATCTATCATGATTTCAGAAATCGATTTTGGTTGTTTATAGATTGACTTTATTAATATTTTAACTGGTCAAGCTAGACAACGAATACTTTTCAGAAAAGAATTTAAATTTCATTGTTACAACTATACACCTGTGCAAAAGTTAAGCACCACCCTATTTTTACGCACATGCGAGGGTATATTCATGTGCTATGAAGAAAGCAATAGCATAAACATTTATGTACCCATCCATCTTAGTGCAAGAGGTAATAATGCAACTAGAGGAATGCTGATTATGATGGTGGGGAAACACTGTATGTTTTTGTTTGAACTTGAAAACGAGGCCTGAATATGGTTACGTTGACACAACTGACAACTATTGCCCTACAGTTGACACACGTGGCTAGATTGTCATTAATGGTGTCTGAAAACGAAGTTTAACATCTGTGCACGAGTTTGAGACTGTCATTATTAATACCGGGTATATCCACCTTGTGCCTGGATGACGGCCTGGACACGACGTCTCATGCTGGTCACCAACCGATTGATACGCCATTGTGGTATTCGTTGCCATTCAAGATGGAGTGCGTCTGTTAATTCCTGTAGGTTCTGCACAGGAGGATCCCTCCTTCTCACCATGTTTCCCAGAATGTCCCAGATATGCTCAGTAGGGTTCATGTCAGGGCTCCTTGCTGGCCATGGTAGGGTTTCGATGGCATTCTGGCGGAGGTATTCATGCACAGCTCTAGCACGATGTGGTCGGGCGTTGTCATCCATGAATATAGGGTGGGTTCCAGGTGCATGATTTACAAAATGAGGGACCACAACTCTATCCAGTATGGAATCTTGATATCTTTGTCCATTTAGTGTTCCAGGTACAGTCAACAGATCCAGCTTACAATCAAATGAGATGCACCCCCATATCATAACGGAACCTCCACCAAATGGAACTTCTTCCATGATGTTACGTTGGTCGTACGCCGTGCGTCTGGACCTCCATACACGAGGTCGACCATCTGTGGCATGAAGCAGGAACCGACTTTCATCGGACCAGTGTACCCGTCTCCAGGATCTCATGTTCCAGTGTCTTCTTTCGTTGCACCACCTCAGACGCTCCTCTTTGTGGTGTGCAGTGAGGAGAGGACGTCTGACAGGTCTCCTAGCTTTCATGCCAGCAGCATACAGTCTCCTTTTGACGGTAGACATTGACACTCTATTGCGCGTTTCCCATTGCTGGCTGAGCACTCTGCTGTTGGTGAATGGAGATCTCCTAACAAGGCGTACTAGGGCTCGATCATCACGGGCAGTAGTCTTCTTCGGTCTTCCAGATCTAGGCCTGTCCTTCACCTCGTTAGTTTGCCCATGTTTTGCAATCAAACGACTGATTACAGTATGGTTAATGTTCAGCTGTCTGCCAATCTCTCTGCATGACATACCAGTGGTATGCATGCCTATGATTTGCCATTTCACACGATCACTTAACCTTCGTCTTGCCATAGCGGTTCACAATCAAGAGCTAATTCTCTCTGTACAAATAAACCACGGTCATGAACACAAAATTCCTAATCTTGTCGCCTAAATCTGTATGTAATGTTCTACACCTCAAACTGGACTTTTACATAACTGAACACGTGTGCTGTTTCCCGCCACGCACGGACATCAAGCGGCGTGAAGTCATGCATGCATGCATGTGCATTTCGTACTTGGAATTATGTCAGCTAACGCGGGGACAAAAAGTATGGCAGCCTAGTTGTACCATCATGTTTCTACGTTCTATTGTTTTTGCTGGTGCTTAACTTTTGCACAGGTGTATATATAGTATTACTCCTTAGTGTAAGACATTAATTCTTTCAGCACTGAAATAGTATGTAAATTTCAAATCAACCATACCAATAACACATTGAATATTTTGAAACTTATTTGACTGGAAGCTGTTGCTGCCTAAGGCAGCAACATCTTTCAGTCAAATTAGTTTGAAAATATTCAACAGATTATTTCTTAAATTATTAAGAATCTGTCATACAATGTATCTGCGACTTGGTTTGAAAGGGGTAATTATCCTTGAACATGCTATAATTATTGCATTCAAAATGGGTACAAAATTAGAAAATGTTAAGATCGATCATTAATTGATCATCGGTTAGTATGTAAAACCAATCATCGATCACAAAAATAGTACCAATTCCCAACACTAGTTAGCTTATTTATATGCTGTACTCTATGTGTACGATATATGTCCTACTACTGATTTATACCTAGGCATCAAACAGATCCATGTATGGTCACTTATCTATGAAGGCTGACTTAAACAGTTACACTTATCTTATTGCTTTGTTTACATTCAGGGATGGCTGTACAAATTAGCGGGCTCCACCAAAGGCTCATTCTCACTACACAGTAATTTGTGGAAGCCCAAGTTTGTGGTTTTGCGTGTTTATGAGGGGAGACCAGTTTTAGAGTATTATAACCGACAACACAACAGTACAGGACGGTTAAAAGCCAGAGGTAAGAGTCATCGTTATAGTTAGTCAGAGTCCATGATCAAGGACATCGTACTAACATACGCCCACTCACATCGCTACGCTGTTCTTGGCCGTACTTGCAGGCCTTTCATCTCTTGCTATGTGAAGTAACGTTACAACTGTGGGCTGCTGTCTGCCAATCAGGTTTCAGCCTACTTCACTCGATAGGCGAGACTTCATCCAGTGACCTAATTTACAATCACAACAACAAAAACGATGGCGATGCTGTTGAAATAGAACAAGATATTTGCAAAAGTTTTCAATCATTATGCTCTAAACGAGTTATCTGAGGAACAGAAAACGTGTAGACTGGTTTTCAGTAACAAAAAAACCCTAGTTTGGCTTACGCATACGTGTATATCTGTGTACTTTCATATTAGCTCACCTGGCCAGAATGGCCAAGTGAGCTTATGCCATGGCGACCGTCCGGCGTCAGTCCGTCCGTCCATCTGTCCGTCCGTCAACTTTTTCCTTTAAACGACTTCTCAAGAACCACTAGGCCAATATCAGTTATCTTTGGCAGGAAGTATCATTAGGGCATAGGGATCCAAGTTTGTTCAAACGAAGCCGATCGGCCAATTTGGCCGGTGGCCAATTTGGATTTCGGCCGATTTTAGGAAATGTCTTTAAAAATCTTCTTCTCCGAAACCGCTTGGTGGATTGCAGCAAATCCCATGAAATATGATCTAGGGCAAGAGCTGAACCAAGTTTGTTCAAGGGAACTTGATTGGCCAAATGGTTCAGTGGCCATTTTGGTTGACCTAATTTTAGCGAAAACGACTTCTCCAGAACCGCTGAAGGGATCAGGCCGAAATTTGGCAGATATGATTAGGGACTAAAGGCCATTAAAGTTTGTTCACGGGAAGTTAATCCGTCAAAAAACATGGTGCAGTCGGCCAATCAAAATACAGCATGTTTGGTGGCCATATTGGATTTTTTTATTTGATGGATTTTGAGGCTGAAATTGGTTTTATATATGTTTTTGGGTATTCTGATCACAAGTTTGCAATTTTCAAAGCTGTCGGATAAACGGTTTGGCGGCCATCTTCGATCATTTTCCCGCCAAAAGTTCCCATACTAAGGCAATGGGAAATTTAATATGTCTACGTCTCGAGAACTGCTAGGCCGATTTCAATTATATATGGCAGGAAGCATCCTTAGGGGGTAGAGATTCAAATTTGTTCAAACGAAGCCGATCGGCCATCTTGAATTTTGGCCAATTTTTAGAAACGTCTAAAAACCTGCATATCTGGAAATATGCAGATTTGTACACGGATCGTATATGTGAAAGCAACAACTTTCAGTCAAATAAATTCCAAAATATTCAACAATATCGATGTCAGAGGACACAATACATATCTTACCTATTTTGCTAGGTTAGGAAAACGGTTAACCCTTTAGCCATCATATCAGCCAAAAACGGCTTCAGGAGTGGTCTTGAGAAATGCCCATTTGCAGACCAAATGAAGACTATTTTTGAAATTTTTACCACTGGAATGACTGACTCTTTTTAACGAGCCAGTCATTCCGGTGGTAAATTTTCAAAAATAGTCTTGGTCTGCAAATAGACATTTTCTATGAGAAAATTTAACTTTTCTGAAATTTGAGGGTTAAATTGTTAATTAATGAACAATTGGAGTTTTATTTCCAGCATCCATTGACACATGACAGCTTTTATTACCATAATAGATAAACACTAAATTAACAGTTTAACCTTTTCCCTGCAACTGCTGCCTAAATATTTAAGATATGTATTGTGTGCTCTGACATCTATACGGTTAAAGTATTTTGAAATGTATTTGATTCATTGAAAGTTGTTGCTGCCTAAGTCAGCTATGACTCAGTCAAATTATTGCCGAAATAAACTCCAGCATCGCGAACGTGGTCATTCTGTAAGATGTACATGTGTTAAAAGGATGGTTTAGAATATACTCAATTGAACCTGCTATAAAGACCACCTGTATTAACCCTTTCACTGATGAATTCCCTATATTTTCAAAACATCCATACAGTAAAACGCATGAATATTCTGAAATTACTTTAACTGAAAGCCATTGTTGCCTAAGGCACAACAGCTTCGAGTCAAATTAATTTCAAAATATTCAATAAAATAAGTTTTATATCATAAAGAATATACTTTTTCCAGGATTTATGGATGAAAGGGTTAAGAGACCACCTGCCTTAAAGACTATTTTCTTCATTTGCTAAATGCAATTAAGCAATGTATTTGAAACTTTATTAGCCCTTTAATGGTCAAACCAGCGAAAACCTGCCTCTGCAGTGGCTTTGAGGAATGTCGATTTGCAGGCCAGCATGAGTATTTTTGAAAATTTACCACTGGAATGACTGGGTCGATAATCAAGCCAGTCATTCCAGTGATAATTCTTCAAAACTCCACATCTTGGCCTGCAAATAAATATAACCTGAAAGTTTTGTTTTACCCAAATATCATGACCATTAAAGGGTTAAGAAACCAGCTACCATAAGAGACTGCCTTCTGATTCTCACTTGAGTGGTGTCTTAATACAAGTTTGACTGCATGTCATCAATTTCTGTTGTTAGTACTGATGTCTTCTATTTTTGCTTAAATATTGTTCAAAAGAAACTTTATAAAATCAACCATTTGACTGAAAGTCATTGGTAGTGGCACTGATTGATGTAAAACTCCATAAAGATTAGTTACGTTGCCAATGTTCCAGGTGAGCGACACAGGCCCCTTGGGCCTCTTGTTTCTCATTGAGCAATTTCATTGGCGGAAGTTGACTGACCCCATCTCATTAATATTTATGAAGTTTCGTGAGCTTAGCGCAGACATCAAAAGCATGCAAGCGCGGTACTCGATACAGGAGTGGAGTGGGAGGGTGAGGATCGTGCAATAGGACGATGGATAAAGTACTGACAGTGCAGACCTGTTCTAACTTTGTAGCATTCACACTTATTCTTGCTCACTGTTATCACTTATATCTTTTTACAAGATCGTCTTGAAACATATCAATGGACCTTTGCGGTTTAGCCATCCATCATATGATAAGCTACGTGACACATAGGCTGACGTAATAACCAATAACAGTATGAATGACTCGATTTAGTCCATCTTATGCACTTATTAGTCCGACATGTAGACCAGTCAAATTAGTTTCAAAATGTTCAACAGCTTACCTGTAGAGTTTTCTAGAAATTGATACTCTGGGAGTTCAGGGATCGTTTGTTCCCAACACGAGCGAAGTGTGGGTGGAGCTTAGCTAGAGATGGGTGGGCATCTACAGCATCACATCAAATTCTAACAACTCACAACTTCCTTAATATGTAAGAAAATTCTGTTATATATTCTCAAACTTATTTGACTGCATAGCAGCATAAGGCAGTAAATAGGGGCAGTGGTTTTCCACAATAATGGAAAACAAACAGAATTCACGGAATTGGTAAATTGAAACGGAAAAAAGATTTTGAAACAGAAATCGGCGGAAAATGATATTTTTCCGCAAGATCTCGGTAAATTGAAATGTAAACATGATATTCAATCGGAAATTAATGGATAACGGCAATTTTCCTTAAAAGCGTGGAACATTGTCATCTAAATTTGTAAATTATTAGATACCGATATATTCTCCACTTTGACGTAATGCTTTCTGTACATACTAATAACACAATACACAACACAAATTTGGCAGATTTATTGACTGCATTAAATGTATATAAAGCTTAGATGATATAGTTTACAAAATGGAATCTGCAATTTGGTGAAACGGAAAATGGCAAATTCTGAAACGGTAAACCCACTGTCCCTAAGTAAGCGCTGCCAGTAATATTAGTTTCAAAATTCAACAGCTTTCCTGTGATGTTGCTTTTAAATATACTCATTTGATCTGTCATTCAAATATATGATGTCATAATTAATTACATCAGTATGTAGCTTATAATGAAGTATAATAACTCCACCATGAAGCTTGAATGGTCTGTAAAGCGTACAAATTTGATGTCTTAGATGAAATTTACAATTTAATAAGCTTTCTGTTGAATACGTTAAAACTAATTTTCCTGGGAGCTGTTCCTGCACACGTAAGCAGTGGACGGAGCTTGGCTAGAAATGGGTGGGGAATAGTTAGAAATGGATCCCTCAATTAGATAACAAGGATGACGAGACTGAATGTGTTAACCTTTTAACACTCATATCAGCCACAAACAGCTTCTGCTGTGGCCTCGAGAAATGACCATTTGCAGACCAAGAGAAGCCTATTTTAGAAAATTGACGACTGGAATGACTGGCTCAATAACCGAGCTAGTCATTCCAGTGGTCAATTTTCGAAATTAGTCTTCTTTTAGTCTGCAAATGGACATTTTGTATGAGAAAATTTAAATTTTCTTGAACAAATTCAAGGGTTAATGTGTTAATCTTGGATGTATGATTGTAATTTCAGCTAAGCTAACATTACTGCCGACATTCCGGATTGACAAACTAACTAATCACAAGAACCGTGCTTATGTGTGTGAAGTGCTGACAGCGGAGCGCCGCCTCCTGTTCTCTGCAGATGAACAGAGGTTCCTTGATGATTTTATTTTTTATATTCAAATCCAAGCCAGGTTGTCAATTGAAGTCAGAGGTAATAATGATTGGCATTTACCCGTAATCCCTCAAATTTTTTCAAGAAAATTTTAATTTTCTCATAGAAAATGTCCATTTGCAGGCCATGAGAAGACTATTTTTTGACAATTTAACACTGAAATGCCTGGCTCGGTTATCGAGCCAGTCATTCCAGTGGTAAATTTTCCAAAATAGTCTTCTCTCGTTCTGCAAATGGACATTTGTCAAGACCACTGTAGGAGCCATTTTTGGCTGATATAAGTGTTAATGGGTTACCTACGTGATGTGGAGTATTAGCATATTTATATATGTGTATATTTTTATGCATCTCAGGAGAAAATTATGGTGTGCTGACGACACAGGGCCAGGCCAGACCCTAAATTTATTAAAGAAAATATAGATTCTCCTATAGAAAACATCCATTTGCAGACCATTAAAAAACTTATTTTTGACGATTTTTCACCGGCATGAGACAACATTGTTAACTCACCTGGTCCGGAGGGCCATCAAATCGCATCTTTAAAACAGTTAGGCCAATTTCTACCAAATTCGGCTGAAAGAATCCTATGGTTGTAGGCTCCAGAACTTCTTTTCGGAATTTTGATTTGGTCTATTTTTTCAATGGCCATCTTGGGTATTTTGAGAATTTCCAGAAGACTAAATCACTGCTACTACCTGACTACTTAATCAATGACTCCTTTTTTAGCGAAACATAAGTGGAATGGTCCTATGGTGATAAGCTTTAACATATCAAACGAGAATTTCGACTGGTCGATTTTTGTGGCAGCCACCTTGGATTTTCTGAAAGCTATTCAGATATCCCTTAATATGTATATCCTCCTAAACCGCTTTGCAGATTTTACTAAAATTCTTTTGGAACAATCCTATCCCGGTAGGCTCTGGACCTTTTATTCAGAATTTTGATTGGTCTATTTTTTTCAGTGGCCATCTTGGATTTTCCACAAAATTTGCAGAAAGCTTTAAATCACTACTACTATTTAATCAATGGCCCGTGGAATGATCCTATGGTGATATATGCTTCAAGAAATCAAACGAGAATTTTGATTGGTCACTTTTGCGTCCATCTTGGATTTTTGAAAATTATCCATCGTGTCTATTTAAATACAAATGTTTCAAGTGCTATTGGTCCAGGTGAGCATCACAGGTCCTTGGGCCTTGTTGGGGTGGGTGTGGAGCAGTGTTGGCTTTATGATTCGATACAGATTCTTACACACTGATTGGAAACATGCATACATTCCTACACCCCTCATGGGTAGAAATAAGTGTCAAATTTGTCCTGCAATGTAGTTGACACCCTTTCGGTTTGTCCAGGTGGAGTAGAAATACTCTGCCAGATTGTCCAAGTGGAATACTCTGCCAGATTGTCCAGGTGGAGTACTGTGCCAGATTGTCCAGGTGGAATACTCTGCCAGATTGTCCAGTTGGAGTAGAAATACTCTGCCAGAGGAGTAGAAATACTCTGTCAGACTGAACAGCTGGTTCGAAATATGCTGGCAGATTGTTCAGGTGGAGTAGAAATACTCTGCCAGAGGTATTAGCAATACGCTGCCAGATTGTCCAGGGAGTAGAAATACGCTGAGTGATTGTCCAGCGGGTAGAACTACTCAGCCAACTTGTCCAGGGGGTACAAATACTCTGCCAGATTATCCAGGGCGTAGAAATACTGTGCTTTGCCGGTTTGTCCAGTGGTTTCGAAATTCTCTTCCAGATTGTCCAGTGGTTTCGAAATTCTCTTCCAGATTGTCCAGGGGGAGTAGAAATTCTCTTCCAGATTGTCCAGGTAGAGCAGAAATACTCTACCAGATTGTCCAGGGGGAGTAGAAATCCTCTGCCAGATTGTCCAGGTGGAGTAGAAATACTCTGCTAGATTGTCCAGGTGGAGTAGAAATACTCTGCCAGATTGTCCAGTTGGAGTAGAAATGCTCTGCCAGATTGTCCAGTTGGAGTAGAAATACTCTGCCAGATTGTCGAGTTGGAGTAGAAATACTCTACCAGATTGTCCAGGTGGAGTAGAAATGCTCTGCCAGATTGTGCAGGTGGAGTAAAAATGCTCTGCCAGATTGTCCAGTTGGAGTAGAAATACTCTGCCAGATTGTCCGGCGGAAGGGGGGCGGTTGTTAGAAATACTCTGCCAGATTGTTCAGAAGGTAGAACTACTCTGCCAGATTGTCCATGAGTTTAGACATAGTCTGATGCCTACCTCTCGTGGTCAATATGGCTCAAGAATCTTGCTTAGTCAATGTCCACATGTGCGTGCATACATGTGCGTGCGCGTGTGTGTGTTTGTATGTGCATGGCGTGGTGTGTGTGTGTGTGTGTGTGTGTGTGTGTGTGTGTGTGTGTGTGTGTGTGTGTGTGTGTGTGCAGGCATGCTAGGCGAGGCTACTATGCAGCTGAATGTTTTTGTGTGTTCATGTATGTGTATGTGTCAAGCAAGAATTGTGAGAAGTGGTGATATAGGGATGCATGATATACACATACCGTGTTGAATATCAATATCAGGCACTGACGTTTTAAAAGTCGCTTATAAAATATAGATATCAAAAAACTGAATATGAAAATAATTTAATTTTTTGTATTATCATTGTTAAAAATGAAAGATACTAACCAGTATCAATCACAAAAAGGGCAAATGAGTAATGCTTGATGCCTAAGACATGTCTTTTCAGGAAATATCTGTATCGTCTAGACCGCTTCTGCTGATCACTCCATTCCCATTTTCTTATTGGCTAGCACAACAAAAATTATCCAATCACAATATAAAGAATAATTGTTCTTCCTACAAATGAATGTCATGTGGTTAATGCTAATCACCTCCTTGCTGACGCTTTATGATCTTTGCCGAAATGAATGGTTATAAACACATGACGTTAAATATCGAACACACGTGTGATAGACCGCAGTTGAAAGCGGGAATATATTTTTTCACCCTATGGTGTCTAAAACAAACTCTTCAACTACCATGTGAATTTAACAGGTTTCTATTAACACCCGGGTCGATCTATTTAGAAAAAGAATTCTGACATACTGGTTGAACTATTCATGGGATAGCTTGCTTGAAGACACACATTCGTAGTGTCGCAAGATCTTGTACGCCAGCGGGAGTGCGAGATAACTGATCAATCCCAACTTCCTTTTATGAAACTCCGATCGGATATAAAGTACACTACTCAGTCACCATCATGCAATAAAAATATATAGAAATTTCTGAGCCGGACCGGGCCATGAGTCGCAGACCAGTACTCGCTCTAATTACTGGAATTAAATCTTATAGAAAAATCCTAGTATCACGTGATTCGAAAACCAATAAGGCTGCAAGCCAAACTACGCAGCCATACATTGATACATACAGAACATACTCTACAGAATATTTCTTTCCTCATAAAGTGGGGGTTTTCAGTCTATTCACATCTAGTGTTGAAACCATTCATTTTCATTGTGAAATTTTTCTTATTTTTCAGATGACTACTTCATCGTTCAACCAGAAAACTCTGAAGCTAATAGAAGAATAGGGACATGTGGTGCACAGTGTATGCTACATGTGTCCCCATGGGGCGTCACACTGGCTTTACAGGTAACATATACATGAGATAGCCAGGTCTGTAATCATGTACCCCTATGAAACATCATGCTAGCTTTACAACTAACACATATCTAGTTAGGTCTGTAGTCATGTATAACACGTATACATGTATCCTGGCTTGTAATTATGAGCAAACACTAGTAAATCAAACATGGTATCCATTTTATTATGTCCATCCGTAATTTAAGAAATGTGGGATTTTAACCCTCAGATTTGTTCAAAAAAACTTTAATTTTCGAGCCAGTCATTCAGTGGTAAATTTTCAAAAATAGTCTTCTCTTAGGCTGCAAATAGAGATTTCTCAATACAACTGCAGAAGCTGTCTTTGGCTGATATGAGTGTTAAAGGCTTAAAACAAGTTCCCAGTTACAATCCAAATTTTCAATAGAGTTTAGTAAATATAATATTTAGCAAGTTTACTATACTATAGCATGCTGAAGCTGTGTCATGGTGGACATTGGTGGTATTGCTCATAATAATATTGCTAATCAATCATTGCTTGCACAGTAGTTGTCATAACAATGGAGGAATCCAGTTTTAGCTATGCCCAATCCATCTTTAGCTAAGCTCCACCCACGCCTCACCCGTGTTGGGATCGATCGATTCCTGAACTCTGTGACTATCAATTTTCAGAAAACTATACAGGTAAGCTGTTGAATATGGCAGCAACAGCACTTAGTCAAATTAGTTTCAAAATATTCAACAGAATGTTTATTAAATAATAAAGACATACAATTCGTACAACAGCGCTTAGTCCGTCATCGATTACATGTTCATGACGAACTTATCTGCATCATTCATGATGTCATTGATTATGATGTCATCCTACACATCATGTAGTTGATTATGATGTCATATGATTGATGGATAAACTAGAAAGGTTCATTGCACTTATAGCATTGTATTATGTGTTACTACCATTATAAACATGTCAACCAGTGTTATAGTGTGTGCGTACTTTTCTGTGCATGTGCATCCTTGTATTTATATTTTATTTTTGTCGTTTTGTCATGGACGTACAGGCTTCACGATCTGTTGTCGCACAGTGGCCTCTAAAGAGCATTCGATGTTACGAGAGCACTGGACGAGGTCAGTTCTGTTTGGAGGCAGGTCGTGTGGCACCCATGGGTGATGGGACGTATATATTTACTACTAGAGACAAGGATGATGACACAATATATGATATGATTGACAGATACATACAAGATGCACTTCATGAAACAAAGGTATGTCCTGGTACTTTTACAGACTTTATCATTGATTTAACCCTTACCACTCTGGTGTCAAAACGTTTTCTAATTAAATTAAAAGATGAACTGGTGTTCATGTTTCAACAAATGTGGTGGGAGATGGTGCTGTCGTAGACAGCAACATCTTCCAGCAAAATTGTTGAAAAATGTACACCAGTTTCTTTGATATTGACACAATAAAAGATAGAATATTGATATCAGAATGGTAAGGGTTAAATACAGCTGGTTTGCCCATTGTATATGCAGGAAACATAAACATAGTGACAATGTAAGATCACTGAGATGGGTGTTCTTATATTGATGAATAACAACATACTGGGCGTTTCCGGCCGTGGTGGGCGTGTTGGTCCAGGGAAGAGGCATCCCTTATCCTGCTAGGTGGGTGCCTATAGGCTCCATTGAGTGGGGCTGGTGTATCCAATGACATTCTTTCTGTTTTCTCCATGGGGTGGAGTTTTCATCGGCCAAGTCTGATGAGAGTACCTATGGCGGTTTGATATCGATCTCAGATGTCCTTGGATTCTGATTTTGAAGGGGCGTAGTGTTTCTCCTACATACTGTTTCTTACATTTGTTGCAAGTTAGTAGGTAGACGATGTTCCTCAGCTGACAGTTGCCTATGATCTTGGATGTGTATGTTAGGCCTGTATGTGAGCTGGCCTTCTCAGTTTCTGTGTTCTAATAGCCTGTGGTCTTGGAGGATCCACTGTTGAATAGCTTGTCACTCCTTCGGTTACAGGTGGTGTTAGTCGTGGTGGTTTTATGGTGGCATTCAGGTCTGTGTTAGACCTGGCGACTAGAGTGTCCGAATCTACTGAGTTTAGGCTCAGTGCGAAAAGCGGAGGTATTGTGACTTTCTCAGTTTCCCTTGGCAATGGTATGCTGAATGAATCCATTGTTTATTGACGGAGAATAACAAAAGGTATAAAAGGGACGAAAATTCCAGTCCAGATCATTCAGACTTTTGGTCTCACATCGTGACCAAGCATCAGGCTAAATAACCTACAAGTAGCTCATATAACTGACTACGTTGTTATTCTCTGTGTTGTTATATTGGCATCTCCCTATGGCAGCAACAGCTCCCAGGCAAGTTAGTTTCAAAATATTCAACAGAATATATATTGACAGACTTTGATTTTCATGACAGAGAATTCTACATCCTTTTGATTGTGATTTCAGCTAACTGGTGATGTAATTTGATTGTAACCTCAGATACTTGAGTGACTGATCAGATCCCTCCATTTCGTCAACCAGCTGGGCTTCATGGTTGCATTAGAAATCCACAGCAAGTATACCAGTGGGGAAATACTGCTCAAACACCGCAACAGAAGTCCAGGCTCTCATAAAGGCTGCATCCATGGGTCTCGACTCCGGCAACGACTCCTCAAGTTATTTTCCTCTCAGAGGCACTGTCAGTCCTGCAAGCCATTACATCAGACAAACTTCCTCATCTCATGAGAAGACTTCAAGAAATTGCCAACAGGAGATGAGTGGCTCTGCAATGGGTGTTGGCTCACTGTGGAATAGGCAATGAAGTAAGAGATCAGCTGGTGAAACTCAGACCAAGAGAGTGACAACCAGACAACATGGTCAGCTATGGTGAGAACAAAGATCTTCTGAAAGCGTTGATGCAGCCAAGTGCAGTGAAGGACACATACCATCTACTTGAACGCTGGCAGAAGGTTGTTATCATAAGACTATGAAGTGGTTGTTGCTGCCTCCATGCTCACATATACAGAAGCCTGAAGCTGGCACCTTCACCAACCTGTCCCTGCGGTCTGGAAGGCCAAATACCAGACCACATCTTGCAGACCAGTTTTCTTCACAAGAGACTTAGAGACACAATGTGGCCAATGGCAACCTCTCTACATGCCAAGCTCTATGGCTCCAGACAAGACCGGGAGGATGGACTGATGGTGTAATCATACGAATGACAAGAAGAAGAGACGAAGAACTACACTTTTACATTGTTGTTTCGGAACAATGATCATCAGATTTTAACGAATCTATGCACCATTCACACTTTGCTGTTCTTGTTTTATTTATTTACTTTCCTCATTCATAGAAAAACATCTACAGATATTTACTATTTATGCAGAACACTAGCGTCTGAATTCATTCAACATTTAACAAATATTTCCTTGCAGAAAACAAGCCAACAAATGGCTCGAGAACAGCTAGCGGAGTTTGAGCTGGAGTACAGTCGATTACGAGCACTCACCATTGTCCGTCCTTGTACCGCACATGAAGCCCATCTCTCACGCTTATCCTACACTGGTAATAGTTCACATAGTAACGCACAGTCTCCAAGTAAGAAAATGTGTAACTACTGTTGCTATTGAGTAATTTTATTAGCTAATTTTTACGACGTAAAAGGAATGTTAATATAATAGCACTGTTGTGTATTCTGGCACCTCATTCAGGTTAAGTTCTAATAGACATAAGCCCTTGCATGGTCAAGCCGGCCAAAACCAGCCTCTGAGGGGTCTTGAGGAATAGCCATTTGCAGGTCATGAGAAGACTATTTTTGAAAATTTATCCAGTTGTAAATTTTCAAAAATAATCTAACGGCCTGCAAATGGACATTCAGTAATCAAATATTTTAATTTTCTTGACCATATTTAACCATTGAAGTGTTAGCCTATTAGGATTATGTTAACCCTTTAATGGTCGAATTTTGTCAAGAAAATTTTAATATCTGCCTAGAGAATGTCCATTTACAGGACAAGAGAGTACAATTTTGGAAAATTTATCTCTGGAATGACTGGCTCGATTATTGAGCCAGTCAGTCCAGTGGTAAATTTTCAAAATTTGTCTTCTCTTACCATGTAAATGAACATTCCACAAGACTATAACAGAGGCCGGTTTTGGCGCGTATGACCATTAAAGCGTTGACCAAAGGTGTTTATAGTTTGTTATTACAGGCTAAGTTGTGCATTTAGCTGGACTAAGTGCATACAGAACTAAGTTTTACAGTTAGCCACATACAGGTTAAGTCTGGAAAAGTATATTTTCACATCAAGAGTATACTTACCTCCCTAATACTTTTGATATTGCTAAATATCGGCTTTCACTCAATAAACACTCAGATTAAAACAGTTAGGTGCCCCTACTGGGCAGGGAGTCGGCGCGTAGTCTGGCGGATGCCAGCCCCACCACCGCGCATGCGCAGACTAGCACTTCCTCTTTGCTAATTTATTGGCAGAGAGTCTACACATGTTTTTGTGCTAGAGCTTTTCTTTACTCAATTCATAGTCTTTTTGTGTGAATTTGGAAGTGATTATCCCTGATAAAGATGGCAGAAAGGATGACTTCGCCAGAGGAGGGCCCAGGACCTTTAAATCAGGTGACTTCTAGTAAAATTAGCGAGTTTTTCTCCCGGTGTAATGTGTTTCCAGGACTCGCGTTTACCGTGATAAGCGCCTTCTTTAGTTGGTTTATTTCAACTAGGTGCTATATAATACTAATCTCTCTTTGTGTTTATGTCCACAGGTCTGTGTGACGATATGTAATGGACATCACATCAGCAGAGGGTTTGTTTCTCTCCACCATGGTTCCATTTCCTACTAATACTGTTAGGTTATCTAACCAAAAATTTTATGTCCAGTGAGTCGGAGGCCTAGTATAAAGGTCTTCTCACTTTGCCCTCTTGATCCAATTCCTTCCCCTATAGGTGGAGAGAGTTAAGAGGCGTTCAGTTGGTGGAGTGCTCCAGTTCATCACGTTGGATGGTTTGTCTATACAAAGTGTCAGGTATCTAATTATTGATATGAGGTGATGTTAATTATTTAGAGAGGAAAGGGAGATAATTAACAGTATTTGCCATTGTTATCAGTATATATCTGATGGTTGTGTAGTCGAAATGTCCATTCTGCACATGTTCTGGTTAGAGATACAATTCGTCCTTGCACTTGGATGTTTGTTGGGGATCGATTTTTTCCTGTCATAGGATTAATGACGTCATAATCAGCCTTGCTCTTTATTAACAATTAAAGTTTGTCCAAAGCTGGTTTTCTGATGAATATTGATCTTTATGATCATTTCCTTCTCTTGAGTTGGTGAGTTTCTGAGCTTAACTAGATTGCTCATACTCCTCGTCCTTTGCCCTGTTTCAGAGACCTGGTTGTGCGTCCTGTGGACGGTTTTTGAAGGACAAGTTTGTGCCTCATCTCTGTTATCAGTGTAGCCCCTGTGGTCCCTTGCTTAATTGCGAGATATGTAAGCACTGGGGGGGCGAGCTAATGTCCGAATTCTTGTGCTTGCAGGCGAAGGACAAGGTGGTGGAGGAGGAGAAGAAGAAGCAGAAAAGAGAGGGTGTGAGTAAGAAGGGTAAGAGGAAGGCCTCGTCCGCGGTGGACATGGAGGCCTTCCGGACCGAGATGTTCGGAGAGATGAGGAGGACAATAAAGGATTTGGTTCCAGAGTTGCTTCGTGGCATGCTTCCTGGACCAAATCCTTTGCTGTCCTCATCATCTGCTTCGGAGCAGGTAATCCCCACCTCTGAATCACCTTTCCTTAGTACGCTTCCGTTGTTCGAAGATTCAGAGGTGGCCCCATTAGAGGGGGCGTTCCACGACCCTGGCAGCAGGCTTAGTGCCGCGCCGAGGGGCCGTGGACGGTTGTCGCTGGAACCCGCGGGCTGCTTATCAGTCCAGGGGTATCTGCACGCCGCGGGTGCCAGTACCTCCTATGGCACCTTCCCTGGCCAGTCCGGGTTAGCTCTCTTTGCTGACCCGGAGTCTAATCTGTCTGGCCAGGAGGATGAGGATTACCTGTTGGGGTCGCCGTCTGAGGATGTGGCCATGGATTACGACGTCTGTGCACCCCTCGCGGGGAATACAGGCGACTTATTCCACGGTTCTACTCACGCAGGGGTAGAATCCACGGTTCAGACTGTGGCCCTGGGCGCTGAGGGCCAGCGTTACCGCATACCTCGGCTTGCCGAGAGTGTCGCTGGTGCTGTCCGGGGCCGTGGTGGGGCGGTATGTGCCCCGCGCTCTACCACAGCGCCTGCTCCTGGTCAAGCCAGTGAGATTAGCATGCCGGTGTTGTCAGGCCCGCATGCTCTCCCTGGCTTGCCAGGGGTATCAGCGTATCCGCCGTCAAGCTCTGTTGCTTGCGCTCAGGAGGAAGACGAAGGCCCCGTCTTGTAGAGCGCTCGCAGCTAGCCACGGAGGAGGATTGGTCTGACGCTTGCCAGTGGTTGGTGAGTGTTAGACCAGATCTGCCCGTGGAGCAGTCGGCTAGCCAGCGTGACCACAGGCCGTGGTTAGCTGGTAAGCCTACTGCTAACGCTATGCCTTCTCTGCCGCTGGCAGAGCATGTCGTTGACATGTTCGAGGCGGCGGAGACGTCCATTAAGTCAAGTGGACGTCTCGCGAAGGCCCCGCGCGAGGTGGCCAGGCGTTGCCGCATCGTGCCCCTGGATTACCAGCGGTACGGTGTGGTACCTTGTGTTCGAACGCGTTGCGTTCAGCAAATACCGCGTTGCGTGATGCGGAGGAGAGTGGGAGGGCTTCGATTGCCGCTCTGTCCCACATCTCCCAGCTGTTACAAGGGGTAGTAACAGCATCCGCATCGCGCCAGCCAAGTCCGGTCACAGTCCAGCGAGCCATCCAGGATGGTATCAACCTGGCTCTGGACTGTATGACTCGGGCGGTGACCAGGAGTGTCCGAGCAAGGCGCACATTTGCCTTGGACAATCTGTGCCCGTCCCAGGACCTGTACAATAGGCTACTGCATAATTCTAAGAAACCCATTTCCTTACCTTGAAAAGTATGGAAAATTCAATATTTTCTGCCTAAGTTTTGGAAAAAGTATGGAAAATTGAAATATTGTCAGGTGTATTATCAGGTGTGCTCCTCATTTGCAAAATAATATTCAAAATATTAATGATATCGGCTACTAATATACCGTTTCAGTTTATCCATCAATCTTATGACATCATATTCAACTATGTGATGTGAAGGATGACATCATAATCAATGACAGCATGAATGACTCGATTTAGATCGTCTTAAATGCTTAATAGGCCGACACATTGTACGAATTGTGTAATATTTAATAAGCATTCTCTCGAATATAGGCAGCAACAGCACCCAGTCAAATTAGTTTCAAAATATTCAACAGCTTGCTTGTGTAGTCTTCTGGAAACTGAGATTTAGAGAGTGCAGGTATCGATCGATGTCAACATGAGCATGGTGTGGGTGGAGCTTAGCTAGAGATGGGTGGGGCATAGCTAAAACTGGAAAGGTCCATTGCAACAGTTTCCAGCAAAATTTGTTAGTTTTGAGATGATTTGAGACATTATAAAATGTCTTGAACTCCATAAATTATATTTGGAAAAGGTGTGGAAAAAATGTTCAGATTTTATTCTGCCGGTGTATGACCTTTTAACCTTTGCCTTGGTGTTATCCTCTGTTTGCGTGCATGCATACACGTTGTTATTACACCACAAAAACATCCATTACCGTTCAATCACTACTGGCTAAATCAATTATCTGCATTTAGCTACCAGAATAAGATTTTTATGCATGCATACACTCCTCCCCATGCCTATTCCTATAAATATGGACCCTCAACCAGGCTACTGGTTAGGTCCATCTCCAGTATGTTAACTGATATAGACTGGCACCCGTCTGTACTCACTCCATAGTGACGCCTGTCACTAAGTGCGCTTGCGCATGAGCACTGGAGCCCAAATAGGAAACAGATTATCTTTTCAATTATTCTGCAAGCAGAACAACTGCACAAATATTATCAGAAAGTTTTTATAGCTTTGCGCTGTGTCAGCTTACTATTGAAAGACTTCCTCACGCTAAGATATGCCTACTATGAAGTCTATCCTCCCAAAATTTTGTTTTTGGAAATATTTTGTGGTTATATTGAACTTTATAACTATGTATATAAATGTTACCGGTTTTCGTGGGTTTCGTTTTCGTGGTAACAACTTTAATATGCCTAAGTCATCATCATATAAAAACACTCTGTTACTCCAGTGAGCCCTTAATCACTTTCAGTTAAAAGAAAAAATAGTGCTTTACAAGGAATTACATTTATTTCCCTATGATAGAAAACAATCTTGAATTTGAACTTTTCCGGCCGTTCTTTGAAAGGCATTTGCATGTTTCTAGACTTTTTTTATCGAAATTCTAAGCTGTATGCTTCTTTCGTAATCTTTTTTCGTTTTTTAAGAGTGTTTTAACGACCGATAAATCAAGTGCACGTCCTCAATCTGTGAACGAGTTCACTCTGTGGAGTATGGAGGACATTTCTGATTTAAGTGCACTACGTGTACCCCCCACATCGACTGTCACGTCCCAGCAACTTCGCCACACAAAGTAGCAGTTAAAGGGGTTGGTTGTCAAAGCGATTTTCAGTCTTATGGATCGTCCTCTGGTAGATCTGTTTGCGACATCTCTGAATGCTCAGATCTCCTCTTACATGTCTCTTTTTCCGGACAGTCAAGCCCTGGAGGTGGATGCCCTGTCTCAGTCCTGGACAGGAATGTTCGTCTATGTGTTCCCTCCAACGATTTTGATTCTGTTAGTGTCAGAGCTCTAGATTAGCAAGGTTTTGCATTTTCACCCAATAAAAATTGCCAATCACCCAATTTATTTTTAACATCATGAGTACTGAAATAGAAAATCACCCAATTAATTTCAGTTCTCTTGCTAATAATGTATAATAACCCAATTAAATTCCAAAGAAACCCAATTTTCAAAATTTCTAAGAGTGAATCTCCCAATTATTAAAAAGCTTATCTAGAGCTCTGGTTCTTCTTCTTCTTTTCGTTCGCTGATCATACCGCCAGTCCTAAAGTGACTATCGACATGATCATAAGCGTTAAGTGCATGGATCCATGGTTTATTAGAGTGCGCCGTGCGGCCTGGAACCTCCGTCTTCAGCACTCAAGGTTTCTGTCGGGGTTACCTCACCCTTACCTCCTTTAGTCGCCTCTTACGACACGCAGAGGATACGGAAGGTGTATTCTAAGCCCCACCTACAGGGCAGTAGAGCTCTGGTTAGTGTTGAAGAATGTCAAAGAACAAATCTGCGAGATTCTTTTATAGCTCCTTTTTGGCCAAAGAGGATTTGGTTTGTAGACCTTCTAGATCTCCTGGTAGACTTCCCTCATCTTCTTCCATTCTCCCAGGATCTTCTGTCTCAAGTAAGAGGTCTTTGTCTTCATCCAAACCCAGAAAATCTTCAGTCTGTGTGTTTGGAGAATATCGAAACTAAAGTCCACGAGAATAAAGTTTCTTCAAGATCTCCAGTAATCGATTCTTCCAGAAGAGAGTCGAACCGCAGAGTTTACAAGTGTCGACTTAACATTTTTGGAGAATGGTGTTCAGACCAAGGTCTCGTGCCCGATTCTGTTTCTATTCCCCAAGTATTAGACTTTTTAACATATCTCTTTGATTCCTTACATTTATCAGCTAATTCGGTTAGAGGATATAGATTTTCTTTGGCATCTTCTCTTCCTTGCCTTCTGTATGCCGATGTCAAGGACACTTAAGACCTTTAATAGTTTTTATTAGAGGTCTAGGCAATATTCGTCCTCCGATAGCTAAGCCTTTACCTTCATGGAACTTGGCTTTGGTTCTTCAAGTGCTGGCAGGCCGTCATTTTGAAGCTCTCCTCTATTAGGATTAATGGCCTCTGCTAGAAGGCGTTCAGAATTCATGCTTTTTCTGCTGAAAGAGAGAGATTTATAGTTTGAGGAGACGGTTTAGTTTTAATCCCAGAAGGGATTTTTTTATCTAAAACTCAGTCTAACCGGTTTCCTGCTAGTCCGATCATTTAAAAATCATTATCGTCTTTTTCGCCTTCCGATAAATTCTGGTGTCCTGTTAGGGCATTAAGAATGTACAAACAGCGAACTGATTTCAAAAGATATGATCCGTCCCTTTTATGGTTTTCTTATGCAGAAGAGTTAACTAAGCCGGTCTCAAAGTTTACGATATCCTGATGGATTTGGGAGACGATTAAGCTTTGTTACGAGATTGCTTCTCCGGAACAAATTAATCTCTCCCATATTAAAGCTCACGATGTTAGAGGAATAGCTTCCTCTTTTGCACTTTTTGCCGGTTCGTATTTAGATGAAGTCATACAGGTTGCAGGATGAAAATCTGAATCCTCTTTTACAACCTTTTATCTGAAAGATTAGAGTGCAGCCGCCTCCTACTTTCGTAATATTACGATTTTAACCAAAATAGCTGAAGACCATTTACCAAGCACATCTCGCCATTTTCGTCAAGACTAGGCGTCTGTAAGAAATGGTGAGAGTTTATTTTGGTTTTTATTTATCTCTGAGTTCAAGTTTTCCTTATTTGATAATCACGGTGTGATTGATTTAAATGCACTATTATGTTATGTTATTAACATTTGGATAAGATTGGTTTGATTTTTATCCTTGTTTGTTGATTCTCAAATCGCCTACCACCTAATGTTTTAAGTGGGGCACTGACCAAATCTACGGGTTTAGAAAGTAATGATTGAACGGTAATGGATGTTTTTGGGGTGTAATAACAACCACCCACAGACCCCTCCCCCTTGCAGGTTGTTTTATTAACCACTATAAAAACATACTTACCGTTCAATCACTACGGCCCGGCCTCAGCCACCCCGCATGGAATTGATTTGAGAATTTGCCTATAATATTTGGCACTTAAATTCAGAAAAGTGAATCTGTTTCCTATTTGGGCTCTAGTGCGCATGCGCAAGCGCGCTTAGTGACAGGCATCACTATGGAGTGAGTGGACCTAACCAGTAGCCTGGTTGAGGGTCCATATTTATAGGAATAGGCATGGGGAGGAGTGTATGGGGAGGAGTGTATGCAAGCATAAAAATCTTATTCTGGTAGCTAAATGCAGATAATTAATTTAGCAAGTAGTGATTGAACAGTAAGTATGTTTTTATAGTGGTTAATAAAATAACAGACCAACCCGCAAGGGGGGGTCTGTGGGTTTTTTTAATGATTCTTATGTTATAGGCCAGTCTCTGCTTTCTCTCCAGCTGGCAGCAAGTCATCAAAGAAAAGTCATGATTCATCAGGACGACTACCTCAAGGGTGAGTAAGTGTGTTTGGTATGCCATTGCAAGGATGTATAATGTCTATAGCTGAGGGTAGGTAGGGAAGTATATTTGTTTGCGTGTGTGGTAACACCCTGTACCCCTGTAACAAATTTATTACCCCTCAGACGCCAGCGAGAGAGTAAGAAAGAGAACGAGATTTTATCTTAGCTTAAATATTGCCCATTTTCAGAATACATCACCACTTATGACATCATTATCAGAATATATAGCAGCGCGTATGATGTCATGACCATCGTCATTGACTATTGTTACGTCATAATTAATCTGTGCATTAAAACTAAAGCATGATGTTGGTGGGGGTGGGGATACCGTGTAATATTGCCCTCGCGTGAGAGGGAAATACCAGATCATACATCCCTGATCTTAACCAATTAAATAACAGCATTTGGTACTGAGTGGTAATAAATGCCTATCTCATTACCTTTTCTATGCCATAGAGGAGGCGGTAGCTCAAGCGGTAACGAGCAGAGCTGTGAAACTGGCGACCCCAGGATCGCATCTCTGTTCGGCCAACTGACAATGGCTGGAAACATAGGCAATCTCCTTCACTCCTCGTTGCCTCTCTCCACCAAGGAGTATAAATGGGTATCGGTGTAAAAATGTGGGAAGTCACCAATGATAGATTGAGATAAAAAAGCCTAGAATGACGTGAATGGGACCTGGAATCAGGGACTCAATAGACACCAATCAAACCAATAACTTCTTATTGTCTATGCCATTGTCACTGTCCATGGCCAGGTTATTACAACTGTACTTGCATACATCTATGTCTATTAACTGTTTAACTGCTGCAAGCAACCAGACAATAATTTCAATGTGCAATAACTCCAGACCTCTTGAATATTTTGAAAACAATTTGCCTGAAAGCTATTGTTGGTGGCTAAACCAACAACTTTCAGTCAAATTGTTTTCAAAATATTCAGCATCTCCAGAGTTAACCCCGTGGAAAATGTGAAAAAATTTGACTGAAAGTTATTGTTGGCTAAGCCAACAACAACTTTCAGTTAAATTGTTTTCAAAATATTCAACATCTCCAGCATTAAACCCCCATGGAAAATGTAGTCTGCAGAAATTCAGCAGGCAAACAGTTAGCTTGCTCTATTTGCGTTTATGCTTGTGTCTACACATTTAGCAAGAATGAATAAATGGTTTTATACCCGGTTATCCAGTTAATAAGTGTCAATACGTGGTCTCCTCTTTTGCAAGTTACTGAAACCATATCTATATATACAGTAGTGGTTAGTATTGAATACACAGCATTGATCGATAGACAATTTTGCCAATATATAATGTGATGCCTTTTATTTCCAGGTTGCCAAACTCACCATCATCTGGAACTTCAGGAAGATCTCAACGCATTAGACCTCAGGAAAAGCCTTTAGCTGCTGTACCCACCACCCTAGCATTCAGACGACAAGAGTCCTCCAATAGGCCCCTTCCACCCACGCCTGACCAATCTCTGCTGGATATAAGAGTTGATTTGAACGCTGTTCCTGTGGCACCGCGGCGGACACATTTACAGAATGATCGATTATCAGGATATCTGGACATGAGCAAATCAACAGAGCAGCTGGACAAGGCTGTAGATCGGTCAGTCAGATCTCTGGTCACTCCTCGTGATGCGTGGTCACCGCCTCCTTCTTTTTCAGCTGTTTTCCCTGAAGAAAACCATTATGATGTAGCGAGGCCATTTTCTGACCCCTCTAGGCAAAGTCCAAAATCGTCAGTCGAGGAGCCAGTTGGTGGTTATCTGACGATGGATGACTGGACGATGAGATCACGCTTACGATCATACAGCTGTGAGGATCTCACACATTACATGAGAATGAGCCAGTCATTCAGACAGAAATTTCAAACATCATTAGCTCCAACAACAGTACCTACAACGATGACCTCAACTGCAACATCCGCTACGGCAACAGCCGTAACACCCACAACTCCACAAAAAGAAACACCTACAGCAAAACCACGGATTATTAGAAAGGTGGTGCAAGCCGGAGATGACGATGTGACATTCCCTGATGAACTGGAGGCTCTAGTGCCCTCTGGCCCAGTGTATGATAATATTGACCAGGCACCAGTTCCATTTGAGAGCTTACCAAAATTTGAACACAGTATATATACTCAGGTGCCTAAACACTCGAGTCGAAACCCGCTTTTTGAAAAACGTGTGAACAGTAACATAAATAGCCATGTTTATGAGTCACAGCGTGCATCTACGACGCAGATGCGACAATATTTCCAGGAGAATTCGGAGATGCGACGTTCTATTTCTAATCCCGGATTCTTTAATGTGAATTCTAAAAGTGAAGCCTCGAAACAAGCCGGCTTTCGTTTATCACCCTTTAAAGCAATTAACTCCTCTATGGCTGGTAAGAAAAATAAATCACTCACAAACCTATTTCAAAGACCCGATAAACGAAGTGCAAATCGTGAAAATAACGCAAAATCTAATGCTGCTGATTCTGTAAGTATCGATGATACTCTGGATCCGAATCGCCGGCCACGATCGAACAGCCTGATTGGTCGATTCCGGCCTAGATCTAACAGTAGCGGTATGAGGGTGAGGTCAGACAGTGTGACAAAGAGTCAGCCAGACCTTCTTCGACGAGGTTCTCGTGACAGCTTATCAAGTTTTAAAGGCATAAAAGTGACGGACAAATCACGCTCATTTATAAAGAAGAAACCAGTGAATAATGAAACACAAGCAACCAGTTCTAGAACAAGTACTGTATCGGAGTGCTGAATATCCGAGCCAGTCATTCCAGTGGTAAATTTTCAAAAATAGTCTCTTGGTCTGCAAATGGGCATTTCTCAAGACGTCCGCACAAGCTGTCTTTGGCTGATATGAGTGTTAAAGGGTTAACACCACTACAAAGGCTGTTGTGTTATGTCTGTCTTGGCAATGAAGGGGTTAAACCTGATTCCTCGGATGTCAAGATAACATATGGTGCTATATATGTATCTTATCTTCGACTTGTCTCACTTTCAGAACGCTCTATATGGCTTGTCCTGTGGATTATGAATCCACTCTATCACTGATCAAAAAGGATATCATAATGTCTCATCTTCAAGGCAGCTAAGCTGTTGAATAGTTTCTAAATTATTTGACGACAATGTTCTGTTGCACTAGAAACACAAAGTAAATTTCTAAGTGCATAAATTTTTGAATGCGTTATGTTTGGTTAGTTGTGCTCAAACCCCCCCCCCCCCCCCTCCCCCAACCACCACCCACCCCTCCCCCACCCCCTCACAGAGCACTCAAACTGCTACTTATATCACTTTAATGGTTAACCCTTTCACCGACAAATCCCTGGAAAAGTAAATTCTTTAGGATATAAAACTTAATCTCTTGAATATTTAGAAATTCATTTGACTGGAAGCCGTGGCATGTAGTCAAATTAATTTCAAAGTATTCAACCGTTTTCCTGTATGGTTGCCTTGACAATGAGATAGAGGGAATTCATTGGTGAAAGGGTTAAGATTTTAAAATAAAAAATTAAATTGTAATCTTTGCTCAGGAAATGCTGGCCAAGGGACGACTAATTTTGTGAATTGACAAAAATAGCTTTTTGTTGGCCTGCAAATGAATATTTCTCAAGACCACTGCAGAGTCCATTTTGTCTGACTTGACAGGTTAATGGTAGTGAAAATCAACATTGTTCCTTAGTGTTCATTTGCAGGCCGAGAAAAAACTTTTTAATTTACCACTGGAATGACTGGCTCAGTAATCAATCCAATCATTCCAGTGGTAAATTTTCAAAATAGCTTTCTCTTTGTCTGCAAATGGATATTCCTCAAGACCATTGCAGAGGCCATTTTGGCCGACTCGACCATTAAATGTTTAAATGGACACAAAAGGGTTTAACGTCATTATGTAACTGCTGAGTATTCTCAATTCCCATGATCTCAGAATGAGGCAGTCAGTCATTTAGACATAATGGGTCATAGACTCAAAACTCTATCTCTCAAATTGTATAGCAAGGGACATACTATCATTTCCTTATTGTTATGCTGTGGTGACCTGTCTTTCTACTTCGAATAATACTTACCAGATGTACTATTATGATAATGTCTATTATGTAGTCTAGCTCAAAATAAACAATTAAAAAATACGCACTCCTGGTCCTGCCCATACTGTGTCCCGGAATACCATAGCCGCAGGTACCGAGTCAATTCCCAATCACAGTCAGATTCGTCTATTTTGCTCTCACATGCTAGTCGTGTTTTTGTAGCTCTTAAAATTTGCGATTATTTACGGAATTAGTGGTTGTTTGCTGAATTCATTGCTGGAAGGATGGAGGATAAAGGAAAATCATCACAGGGGCAGGTTGTATCAATCTAGAATTTATACATTCGTGCCGTTGTGTTTATTAATTTTCACTCAAAAAAGTTTCAAATATTTCCTGCCTAAAGGCTTGATTATCATTAATTTAAGAGAAAGTTAATGTTTCTAAGTAATTCTATTTTACAATCAAGTCAATTGTACGTATTGCTCGTCACCGTTTGTCATGTGCAGCGTTTTAATTCTTTTCTGTGTTCGCAGAAAGCCAAGAACCAGGACACGTTGTGCCACAAATGCAACAGGTTCATGAAGCGCAAGTACTCGGGCCATCGTTGTGTGGCTTGCGCGAAGTGCAAGGTGGGAAGTCCGTGTGATGTGTGCGCCAAGTGGTCGTCGGAAATGGTGGCTGAATTCGATCGTGATCGTCGTGCGCCCTTGGAGAGAATCGCGAGGGACAAGGCGGCCACGCTGGATCAGGCGTCGATGAGAGGCCTGGAAGGTCATCTGAACGAGCGTATGGATTCAGCATTGGGCGTATGGGCGGCCCAGTTCAAGGCAATGTTTGAGTCCTTGCAGTCCACGATCCCGACGATGCAGGCTGGTGCAGGGCAACCTTTAGGTGGCCCGGCTAGTTCTGTGGAGGGACAAGCACCTGTCCCTTCTCTGACCTTGGCTTAAGAGCCGACGGCGGAGGAGGAAGATCTTCTAATGGAAGATTCCGGCATGCCAGATATTTCGCTGATGGCTGTGCCTGGTACATCCCAGGGATCTCCCACGGGATTTGTATGGGTTTGCCAAGCGGGTGGTGATGTCGACGTTCCGTCAGCCATTTTCCACCCGGATTTCGTTCAACCCGCGTTGTCATTGGAGCCGTGTTTTGCGGTTCCTAGCGGCATCCCGGCGGCGTTAGGTGCGGCTCCTCTTGGTGTGCCGGCATCTACCGTGGTAAAAGCGGCTGTAGTCCCGCCTCCCGTGCTGGAGCCGATGGACTGCGGTGAATCTGTGTCCGGCGATTCGTTAGACACCGGTGCCGCTAGTAGTCGGGCTATGGACGCGCCTCATGTTGGTAGAAGTGCGGGCCATAGCTCTCAGCATGGATCGTCGGTGGCCTACTAATCCAAGGGTGAGAAGGAGGATGAAAACGGTAGTCCGAGTCCGCTTTCTGCACCGACCGTCTCGGGTTGTCATCGGATCAAGGATCTCGGCACGATCCGGCGATGGAACGGATGTCAGAGCGAGCGGCTAGCGCTCTGTCAAGTGGCTCTTCGGCCATGCCGACGCTCCCTTTGGACACGCAGACTTCCGACATGTTGGAGGTTGCGGCATATCGTCTGGTTCAGCCAGAGTATGCGTTGCCCAAAGCCCCGAAGGGTAAGGTCCGTTTTCTGGAGCTGGCCTATCATCAGTATGCCCAGGTTCCACGGCTTTCCGTCTGGGAGCGAGAGGCGCTGGATAGGCTGTTGGCTGGAAAATCTAAGGGGCGTTCTCATCCCTTAGTTTCCCAAGCCAATAAAGATCCGTTTAATGAGCTTACGCTCATTAAAGATGCGGCGAGGGCAGCTATGGCTGCGCTCTCGCACGGATGTACTGTCCTGCAGTGTGGACTCCCATTCCAAGGGAATCCGATCATCTAGATGCCATTTGCTCAGAAATAGAATCTCTTCAGCAGAAGAACGCGATTCATCTAGTCCGCAATCAGTCCTCAATTCATCTGGTCCGCAATCAGTCCTCCCTAGGCTTCTATTCGATGATGTTCCTCGTTCCGAAACGTACCAGAGGATGGAGACCAATTCTCAATCTCAAACTGTTGTTTATTAGCAGTGACATTAGCACTTCGAAAATTCGAGAGCTTAATCCAAGACAAGATTGTCCTAGTAAGGACAGACAACTCAGCAGTGGTGTCTTATTTGAACCGCTAAGGCGGGACGAGATCACCGGAGTTGTGTATGATGATTTGGAACGTTCTGCTGTGGTGCCAAGAGAGTAATGTTATTCTTCGGGCAGCACACATTCCAGGAAGACTGAACATCTTAGCGGATGCTCTCAGTCGAAGGACGGTTTGTCGTCCGACGGAATGGCAGCTCAACCAATTGGGAGCGGACGTTCTATTCAAACATTGGGGCAAGCCAAATGTGGACCTGTTTGCGATGAAACAAAACGCAAAGATGGTCACATACGTGCCACCGATCCCGGACCCGCTAGCTCTAGCGGTAGACGCACTGGCGATAAGTTGGAAGGGAATGTACGCGTATGCGTATCCTCCAATGATTCTCATCCTAAAAGTTCTGGCAAAGATAAGAGAGGGTATGTGCCAAGTACTACTGATCGCCCCTTATTGGCCAGGCCGATCATGGTTTATGGATCTGCTGGACCTTCTGGTCTGCAATCCAATCCCTCTTCCAGACAGAAGAGATCTAATCTCCCAGAACCGTGGTCTGTACTTCCACAACAGACCAGAAATGTTCAAATTGACTGCATGGATGTTATCAAGCAGCGTGCAATTAAGGGTGGCTTTTCTGAGCAAGCAGCGAAGTTTGTTGCTTCAGCCAGAAGAGGGTCGACCACTAAAACATATAATTATAGAATCAACAAATTTGCAGAGTGGTGTAAGGGAAGAGATATCGATCCCTTTTCTGCATCTGTTCAACACGTAGCAGATTTTATCTGTCATTTATACGAAGTTGACAAACTTGTACCTTCAACCCTAGCAGCATATAAGTCTGCATTAGCTTCAGTCATTCACAGTCTGGCCATTGAAGGAGTGGAACTTTAAATGAAGTTACTAAAGGAATGAGCAATCTGCGACGTAGACAGCCAATTCCCATCCCAGCATGGAATCTATCTCTTGTTCTACAGGTTTAAGGGCATGCTCGCTTTGAACCGATTAGATCTATATATATTAAACTGTTAACTATTAAATCAGTTTTCTTGGTTGCAGCAGCGTCGGCGAGAAGGAGAAGCAAAATTCATGCGCTTTCTGCCGAACAAGACCGTTTTGTCATCACGGGTGAAGGTTTAAGACTACTTCCACGTCTTTGTTTCCTGGCAAAGAATCAGTCGCTTAAATATCCAGGACAGCCGATCAATTTGCCAAGTTTAACTAGACATGACCCAAACTCTTCTGCTTGGTGTCCTGTCAGATGTCTGAAAATGTATAAAAAACATACTGAGGAGTGGAGAGATGACCCAAAATCTCTGTGGTTATGTCTCAAAGCTCCTCATTTGCGCGCCTCGAAAGATACTATTTCTCGTTGGATAGTCGATGCTATTCAGATGTCGCACAAAAACGCTACAGGAAACCAGATTGATCGTGCGAATGCCCATCAGGTCCGAGCACTAGCAACAGCATCGGCTCTTTATAAGGGTGTCTCATTAGAGGAGGTGATGTCTGTAGCACAATGGCATGCCAAGTCGTCATTTACTGATTTCTACCTTCGCGACATCTCCAGCGCACTTAATCTGGTAGCCGTCGCCAATTTATCGAATCTGAACTAAGCCACATCCGACCACTATTTCGCACACATCACAAGTTCTTCCACTTGCACTGAACAATGGCCATGCACATGACCTGAGAACGACTGTGGATTGGGCCGAGCTCCTGTGATAAACTAAAAGACCAAGCACTCAAAATGGTGAGTGTTTACATTAATTAAGTGACTATAAATAATTTACTTAGTCGAAATACCAGACTGCTTAGGTAAATAGTCTGGTGTAAGAGTATACGTATCCTCTCAAACAGACATTAGACTCATTCCAATTTGAAAACCTAATCGATATACTGATATTTTTTCAAAATTAGAAGTTGTAGTAGGTTCTTTGCCTCTACTGGACTGCCCTAGCTGAGACTTGGGGCTGACATGGGTCTGGTGGGTGTTGCATCCCCTTTTCGACAGCCCTCTGGATTTTGTGTGAACAAAAGAGGGGGGGGGGGGAGCACGGTCTAGACCATGGAAGTTTAGCACTCTATGAGTCAGATGGCAGAACCCAAGTGTATGCCAGGGTTCTAGTCTCTTCACACCCTTCTCTGTTGGATGGTAGATGAGTGCTGGTTCGAGCCTCACCTCCTCCCACCGGTATTTCTTGGCTGTTGAAATCCGGAGTTTATCATAATAGTACATCTGGTAAGTATTATTCGAAGTAGAATCAAAATAGCATCCGCTTTTGTTTCTACGAGAATTCGTAATACTTACCAGATGTACTATGGCCCCGCTGAGGTGAGGCTGAGCTGCTTTCGCTGTTTGTCAAGACAAATATAAGACGAATCTGACTGTGATTGGGAATTGACTCGGTACCTGCGGCTATGGTATTCCCGGACACAGTATGGGCAGGACCAGGAGAGTGCAGAGTTTTTAATTGTTTATTTTGAGCTAGACTAGATAATAGACATTATCATAATAGTACATCTGGTAAGTATTACGAATTCTCGTAGAAACAAAAGGGGATGCTCTTTTTAATCTGTCATCCATCCACTTGACCTGCAGATGGACATTGTCCATGATCACTTCAGGGGCCAATTTGTATGCCAGCTTGACCATTACATCTTTATAATTCTATTTATATGTTTTATAAAGATTTAACATTTGTATTATTGGTGGCAGATTAATTTACCGGTAAATTTTGATTTAATTTGTAAATAACAAATTTGACTTTATTATGCTCAATTAGCCAAAATTATATATATATATATTTTAATACAAGGTTGTGAAATTATTTTTGTGTAAATAATTCTATTTTTTTCCCCACTCAATATTACATGGATTAGTCACTCAAGTGCCTATTTTGGTAGACATTCATTTCCATCCAGTTTAGCCGATAGCACATCACATAATCCAATAGCAGTGTATAATTTATTATAACCATGTCCTTAAAGCTATCGTAAATCATGTTTCTTGCAATCTGTGGTGCAATTTGCTCAAGTTGTGTAGAAAAAGCAGCCTAGTACATTTATCCCCTCAACTGGCCTGAAGGACCAAGTCACCGTATATCATACAAACCAACTGCCTGCCTATTCGCCTATAAACTTTGCCTTAAAAGACTATTCCTTTTTACCGTCTGGCTGATTTCGGTGAGACTTGTCTTGAATGACCATATGGCGGTAGAGTTCCAGACCTGTATACAGAAATTTCATTGGCCAATTTTCTGGCAGCCATCTTAGATTTTCCGAAATTGTTTTGAAATCAATCTTAAAAACTTATTTTAACCAAACTTGGCTTGAATGCCCCTAGGCTTCAAGACTTCCAACGAGAAATTTATTTATGCATTTTATTCTCCTGTACCATGACCGCATGGATGTTCAATGCTGTACCATCAAAGTGCTTCTGCATGATACAGATGACAGAACCACCTCAGTTCACTGGAATGACTGAATTCTATTGACCCCATTAGTTACATACTATGGATTTAGTCGACATCAACCACGCTGACTGCCCTTCTTGCCATGCTGAAAGTCGCAGTGGATGGAAAAGAATGTTTGCTATTTACTTTTGTTTGTATATCCTGACAATAGTGATTACCGTATTTTGCTTAATAATAGCATAGGCTTCTATTAGGCCAATAGGTGTTCAATTTCCAACCAAACATCTCTGAGAAAGGGGGGGGTGGGCTTATATTAGAGTTTTCCCAAAAAAGTTTTCTAAAATTGATACCACGGAAATTCAACGTATTTTCTCCTGTAAAAAATTCCCACCGCCTACGTTTAATGTATACCTCAAAACATCACCGGGGAAGTGAAATTATTTGATTTGAGCGCCTAAATATTGCGTATCCTTTAATAAAGCTCGTTTATTACATCAAAATTAATCGCGGCGCGAAAAAATACAAATCACGTGATTCGCCTCCAATTGAAGAGTTTAATTTAGAGCGAGTACTTGGATATAAATATTCTGGAATCGGGGGGCTCGGAACTCGGGAATATCTGTATATTATCATTGCACAATAGGAACTGAGTATTATCCTGATCTTAAAAAACGGGTACCCATTTGATAAGCTCCCGTTAGCGTATAATATCTCGCGAGAACATGATGCCTCCCATCTCAAGAACCGCTGGCTCGCCAACTTAAGAAGCCGGCTATATTGTCGTTCGTAATAATTCAATTTGGATCATTTAATGTTGACCGGCGTTACAAAATTGATGCACACTTTCTCCCGTGCTTGTTGTTTGGTACATATATTTGGTCTTAAAATATATTTATAAGGAAGGTATTTAATCACGCCAAGACGGTTTTACGCACATTTTGACTACAAAAGTGTGGAATAAACTATTATATTATATCTTGAACATATGTGGCCTACTATTAGTATTAATCTAAGATTTACAAATCCGAGGCCTGTATTGACTTTTAGAGGGGCCGGAAATGTAGCAGGGCAGAGATCGGTCTGAAGTAGACACACCCTGTGACACGATTGTTATTATTATACACGCTATTCTTACAAATTTGCTCTTAAAAAAAATTTTCCTATACAGTCTGCTGAGTTAGGGGGTGGGCTTCTAATACAGAGTTTTGCCATTCTGAAACTGCTAAGAGTTCGTGGGTGGGCTTCTATTAGAGCATAGGCTACTATTAAGGGGAATACGGTAAACATAGTTTACGCTTTCATGGCTTTAATTTGGTGAAGAAAATTTAAATATTTGCTTATTACATGTCCACTCCAAGGCAAGAGAAGACTATTTTTGAAAACTTACTATTGGAATTACCATTCTCTTGAACTGTAATGGAACAGTCCTCAAGACCACTGCATGGGCCAGCCTTGATGAGCCGGCCTTGGCCAGCATCACCATGAAAGATACACCTGTCTAAAGTGACCACCTCATTGGATACAAAAATATGGTCACTTAACCCAGGTGGTCTCTTAATACAGATTAATATAAGCGGCTCACATGACATGTGCTTTATATTCATAGGGTTTACTGTACCGAGCATAATATATTTGTATATTTTCATATATGTGTGTGATTGAATAAGTGATTGCATTAGATCTAGATATATATGAATGCCTTCCGATTATTTTTATGACTGAAATTTCACTCAAATTGTTCTTAAAATATCGATAGAACTTCAAATTTAGACCAATAATACTAATACAAAACCGACCTCTGTAATGGTCTTAAGAAATGTCCATTTGCAGGACAAGAGAAGACTATTTTTGAAAATGTATCACTGGAATGCCTAGTCTCTAGGCCTGCAAATTTTGATTCTTTCCGCAAAAATATCAATTTTCCTGACTGATCCTGACAAATGGCTAAGAATATATTGTTCTCTTCGCTTGCACCTTGCTATTGTCCATGAGAAACCACATAGTCTTGCCCATTAAAGTTCTCATCTATTCTTAAAAGATACACATATCCTAGCTAAATTTAGGACTATTTGTTACTTTATGGACACTTTAACTAACTTGGACTGTAGCAGCCATTTTAGATAGATATTTGCGGGTGCCATTATTTCAGACTCTATTGTCTTCGCCTGTGAGCTATTGTTCGTACAAAACCATTCTAGTAACGCTAATGCTAGTCATTCTTTTGCTGGCTTTCAAGGTGAGCGCATAGTAAGCATAGCGTAGTACAATACTAGTTCTATATTTCATATGTTTCACATCAAGAGTATACTTACCTCCCTAATACTTTTGATATTGCTAAATATTGGCTTTCACTCAATAAACACTCAGATTAAAACAGTTAGGTGCCCCTACTGGGCAGGGAGTCAGAGCGTAGTCTGGCGGATGCCAGCCCCACCACCGCGCATGCGCAGACTAGCACTACCTCTTTGCTAATTTATTGGCTGAGAGACAACACATGCTTTCATGATAGGATCTTTCTTTACGCTTTTCAAAGCTTTTTAAGACTATTTAAGAGACGTTTTCACCTGACAAAGATGGCTGAGAGAGTGACTTCACCACAGGAGGGCCTTGGACCTTTAAATCAGGTGACTTCTAGTAAAATTAGCGAGTTTTGTCCCGTTGTAATGTGTTTCCGGGACTCTCGCTAAACGTGATAAGCGCCTTAATTAGTTGGGTTTTTTCAACTAGGTGCTATACAAGACTAATCTCTCTTTGTGTTTATGTCCACAGGTCTGTGTGAAGGAGAAATAAGGACATGACAGCAGCAGAGGGTTTGTGTCTCTCCACCATGGTTCCATTTCCTACTAATACTGTTAGGTTATCTAACCAAAAATTCTATGCCCAGTGAGTTGGAGGCCTATTATAAAGGTCTTCTCACTTTGCCCTCTTGATCCAATTCCTTCCCCTTGAGGTGGAGAGAGTTACGAGGCGTTCAGTGGTGGAGTTCTCCAGTTCATCAGGTTGGATGGTTTGTCTAGACAAGGTGTCAGGTATTAATTATTGATATGAGAAAGGGAGATAATTAACACTATTTGCCATTGTTATCAGTATTTATCTGATGCTTGTGTAGTCGAAATGTCCATTCTGCACATGTTCTGGTTAAAGATACAATTCGTCCTTGCACTGGGATGTTTGTTGGGATCGATTTTGTCCTGTCATAGGATTAATGACGTCATAATCAGCTTTGCTCTTTAATTACAATTAAAGTTGTCCGAAGCTGGTTTCTCATAAAAATTATGATCTTTATGATCATTTCCTTCTCTTGAGTTGGTTAGTTTCTAAGCGTAACTAGTTTGCTCATACTCCTCGTCCTTTGGCCTTTTTCAGAGACCTGGTTGTGCGTCCTGTGGACGATTTTTGAGGGACAAGTTTGGCCCTCATCTATGTTTTCAGTGTAGCCCCTGTGGTCCCTTGCTTAATTGCGAGATATGTAAGCACTGGGGGGGCGAGCTAATGTCCGAATTCTTGTGCTTGCAGGCGAAGGACAAGTTGGAGGAGGAGAAAAAGAAGCTGAAAAAAGAGGTCGTAAGTAAGAAGGGTAAGAGGAAGGCCTCGTCCGCGGTGGACATGGAGGCCTTCCGGACCGAGATGTTGGGAGAGATGAGGAGGACAATCAAGGATTTGGTTCCAGAGTTGCTTCGTGGCATGCTTCCTGGACCAAATCCTTTATTGACCTCATCATCTGCTTCGGAGCAGGTAATCCCCACCTCTGAATCGTGCAAATAAAAACAAATATATCTATAACAAATTACTGAATGCTGTTGCTGCCTATAGCAGCAACAGCTTTCCGTCAGATTATTGTCAAAATAATCAGCTGATAATATAATTGTCACTAGGCAAAGTTTTGATAACAATTAGGCTGAAAATCGTTGATGAAACAACTTTAAATCAAATTGTTCAAAATAATCAGCAAGGCAGTCAATGTTGCAAGACCTGCTGAAGATATTTCAAGCAACTTTATTGACAGCCATTTCTTACTCAGGCAGCAACAGCGTTGTCAAATTTTTCTCAGAATAATCATCGGGCTTTCTTTTTTGTTAGCTAACAAATGCCTACACAATAAGTTAGGCCTATATGGTATACGAAATCAAGACCCAGTCTCAGATATGCTCGAAAATTTGGTTCATTTCATTGTCAATCAGGAGGTAAGCGTATTAGTCTATTCACGGTATGCATGTCAGAGGCGGTCGTGCATGTGCTGGTGGACTGTTTGATCTTTGTGAACATATTTCACTCTGAAATAGCCCCTCAATAGGCCTAACTAATTGTGTATGAATTTGCTCGGAAACAAAACAGGAAGTCCGCTGATTATTCTGAGAAAAATTTGACAACGCTGTTGCTGCCTGAGTAAGAAGTGATTGTCAATAAAGTAGCGCGAAATATCTTCAGCAAGTCGTGCAACGTTGACTACACTGCTGATTATTTTGAGAACAATTTGATTGAAAGCTGTTGCCTCAACGATTTTCAGCCAAATTGTTATCAAACCGTTATCTAGTGACAATTTTATTATCAGCTTATTATATTGACAACAATTTGATGGAAAGTTGTTGCTGCGATAGGCAGCGGCAGTTTTCAGTAAACTTGTTATAAATATATTTGTTGTTAATTGCCCCATAGGAAATATACATAACGGGTATTGAACTATGCTAGGCACATCTATGCGCTCGCCTTGAAAGCCAGCAGAAGAATGACTAGTATTAGCGTTACGAGAATGGTTGTATACGAACAATTGCGCACCGGCGAAGACAATAGAGTCTGAAATAATGGCGCCAACAAATATCTATCTAAAATGGCAGCTACAGTTCTAGTTAGTTAAAGTGTCCATAAATTAACAAATAGTCATAAATTTAGCTAAGATATGTATCTTTTAAGAATAGATGAGAACTTTAAAGGCTTAACCCTTTCACTGATGAATTCACCATATCTCATTTTTAACGCTACCATACAAGAAAACTTTTGAATATATTGAAATTAATTTGACTGGAAGCCGTTGTTGCCTTGGGCAGCAACGGCTTCCAGTTATTTTAATTTCAAAATTTTTAACAGAATAAGTTTTATAATTGTAAAGAATATACTTTTTCGGGGATTTGTTGGTGAAAGAGAAGTGAACCCAGTGCCTATTTGTATATATAATTTTTTCTGGAAACAGCTGCATCCATGCATGTATGAATGTGGGGGGGGGAGTGTGTGTGAATGTGTGGGGGGGGGAGGAGTGTGTGTATGAATGTGGGGGTGGGGGAGTGTGTGTGTGAATGTGGGGGGGGGGGGAGTGTGTGTATGAATGTGGGGGGGGGGGGGGAGTGTGTGTGTGAATGTGCTTGCGTACATGTATGTGTGCATGAGTGTGTCTGTGTGCATGAGTTTGTACGCATGATCATGCATGTGCTATCGCTAATCATGACTATATACTTCTTTATTGGAAGGTTAGAGATCTACATATTTTCATTGATACATAATCATAAAGTGCCATATTTATTCTCTTGTATATATATATATATATATCAGTTTCATGTACATAGTTGTTAATGTTTTGTCTCTGAAGTAAGCAAGTGGGACATTGGTATGACCATTACAATGACTTATGCAGGCTCACATATGTCTTCCGGTCCAATTATGTTTACAATTTTCAGCAGTACTTTTTATTTTGTTTTGGAAACATTTTAAGTTATTTCTGGGCTTTACTATATAACAAGAATTTACATGGATACACAAGGTATGTATAGGCATCACATCACATATATAATATACATGTACATGGTAAGCCGTGGGACAAATTTACCTGTTTGCAATGTTTATATAATTTGAGGCCATATAATGGTTAATTGTTCTGCACCTAAGCGCTATTCTCGAACAATATTTATCGGGCATCTCCTAGAGTTTTCATCCAATAGAGGAATCCAGTTTATCAATCAATCATATGCCATCATAATAAACTACATATAAGCTGATGTCGTAATCAATTATAACTTGATTTAGTCCGTCATAAATGCTTAATCGTCTGTCAAGTTGTACAAATTCTATTTCTTTATTATTTAATAAACATTCTGTTGAATATTTTGAATAGGCAGCAACATCATCCAGTCAAAGTTACCTGTATAGTTTTCTGAAAATTGGGATTCGGGGAGTGCGGGGATCGATCGATCTCAACAATGTTGAAACCATGGGTGGAGCTTAGCCAGAGATGGATGGAGCTTAGCTCGAGATGGCTGGAAAGAGCTTAGCTAGAGATGGGCGAGGCATAGCTAGAGATTGGTGGAACTTAGCTGGAGATGGGTGGAGCTTAGCTAGAGATGGGCGGGGCATAGCTAAAACTGGATTCCTCCCTTAATTCCAGACACTCGGCTTCTAGTACTGATTGCAGAATCACTAATTAAACCTTTAATGGTCAAATAAAGTCAAGAAAACCAAAATTATTCCTTATTGAATGTCCATTTCAGGTCAAGAGAAGACTATTTTTGAAAATTGACCACTTGAATGACTGGCTCAGTTACCGAGCCAGGCATTCCAGCAGTAAATTTTCAAAAATAGTCTTCTTTTGACCTGCAAATGGACATTCCCCAAGGTCACTGCAGAGGCCGGTTTTGGCCGGCTTGACCATTAAATGGTTAAGAGAATTTGAAATAGACCATTTTTTTCTAGACACCCACTTTCCTGTGTGTATCGGTCGAAGGCCTTAGGAAATGTATGTCAACTGCAACTATGTTTTCAGTATTTTGTCAAAATCTACGCAAAATGAATTATGGTTCAACACAGCAATCCTGATGTTGACTGCATCTACCGTTTTCATCTAATGATCACCGAACTTGACAAGGCTGCTGCAGAAATGAACTACGGTTTTGCCCAGAAAACTAAGTTGTTTTAAAAACCTTAACCATAAGTGCAGATACGGACTCCCTTCTTCAAACTCGTCATCAAAATCCCCTTTTGTCCAATCAACTTTTCAATTTTATCAATTTTTTTTGGCATCCATTCAACGGTTTTACAGAAACATGCTTTTCTTTTCCCAATGTGTGTTCCACAGATAATGTATGCGAACAACTTTTAGCCACCAGCTTTTTATGTACTGTAATCTAGTTTCATTTGACAATGATCCTTTTAAAAGAGAAAGTTGTAGTTACATAGCCTAGTTGAAATTATTAACGGCCATAAAAACTTTTGCATGATTGCAGAAAGAGTAAATACCCTCGCCCCATAGTGGGAAGAGGGTATTGCCATCATGTCTGTCTGTCGGTGTGTGTGTGTCCAGAGCTGTATCTCAAAACTACTGATCAGATTTAGCTGAAATTTTAACACGAGCAAGGAACAACTTACTGTGCAAGCAGATTTCCAGAGTTCGGCTGTGATCCAGATAACAGAAATTCTGCATCTATGGATATGTCGGAAACTGCTTTTGATCAGATTTTATCACAGGAAAAGGTGTGACTATACATTTGGATTCCATAACTTTGGGTGTAATCAGAAAAAGTCTGGAAGGTCCCAAAGAAAATCTAGAAAAAACAAAAAGAAACAGGAAAAATCCAAAAACACCGAGCCAATGTGAGGAGAGTTAACTCTAAACCTGACCAAATACAGCTTCTGCATTTGTTTTGAAAAATCTCCATTTGCGGACCAAGCCAGTCATTCCAGTGATAAGCTTTCAAAAATAATCTTCCTCGTCTGCAAACAAATTTTATGGTTCGAGGATTAAACCTATACAAATGCTATATATATTTCCAAAAAGGTTAGTCCCGATCTCGGGATGAATCATAATAAGGAAAAATTAATTACCTCTATGAGATGAAGAAATTGTTTAACTGTAGTTTTCGTGATCATCTCGTTGACTACTTCAGCACTAACCTACAAAGCCATCAGTTAGTACTAAGGAAGTGACAGAGATGGTCATGAAAGCTACACTCAAGCAATTTCTACATCCGGGAGAGGTGACTAATATTTTTTTGAAAATAATATATAATTTATGTGTTGATGATGTCAGTCTCTGTTACCACATTTCATGTTTTCTAGTTACGGTTATTTTTAAAGTTATTTTTAATCTATGTATTTGTATTTTTATATTTTATGTCCATTGCAACCTAAGCACAACTTTAATATGTTCTACTCATGTAAAACATATAATATAATATAATATAAGGTGCCGGACTGCACATACATATAGATGGTAAAATAATAATAATAATAAAAATAATAATAATAATAATAATAATCATCGTAGCTAGGAATTTAACCCTTTCACTGATGAATTCCATATACCTCAATTTCAGCACAACCATACAGGAAACCTGTTGAATATTTTGAAATTAATTTGACAGGAAGCCGTTGCTGCCTTAGGCAGCAACAGCTTCCAGTTAAATTAATTTCAAAATGTACAAAATATGTTTTATATCATAAAGAAAATCTACTTTTTCCGGGATTTGTCAGTGAAAGGGTTAAGAGGCAGTTTAAATATTATAAATTGAGATATCCTACATAAGGTACTACATAGTGAATAGTGTAAAACACAGTGCACAGTGTACTGCACAGTGCATAATGTATGACACAGAAATCTGCCTACAATCAAGGTATGGCCCCCATTTTAAAAGCGATATTTATTTGTAAAAATATAAACTGATAGTATTTTCAAAATGTGGTCCTCGTATTACAGACCTGTTTGTAATAATGATCATGCATGTACACCCACTGTCTCACAATAAAGTAATCCATTTCTACCGATGCCACGCCAATCTGTGGATAAGTCTCTACGTGTGGAATCGATTTCAATTTTAAAACCATGATTCCCAGAAGAAAAGCTTCAAGGTCACTACACTGGGTTAGCTTTTGATTATTTTGGTAGCTACAGCACCCAGTCAAATTAGTTTGAAAAATAGCCAATAGAATGTTTATTAAATCTTTAACACTCATATCAGTCAATAACCATAATTTTTTTTTAGTGAATTCACAATATAACCCGTTAACCCTCGAATTTGTTCAAGAAAGTTTCAATTTTCTCACAGAATAAATGTCCATTTGCAGACCAAGAGAAGAAAATTTACCACTGTAATGACTGGCTCGATGGGATCCAAGCAGCCCTTTATGCAGATGACCTCGTACTCTCGTGCACCGAGGAGTACACAATGACTGCCACATACAGAATGCAGCTCGCCTTGGACAGAATTACAGCTTGGGCCAATCGCTGGTGTATTACCATCAACAAAGAAAAATCATCAGCCATGCTATTCTCACTGTCCACCATAACCAAGGTTGGCAATCTGACACATGGGCGGTACTCCACTCGAGTACGAGGACCAGCAGACATACCTGGGAGTCACCTATGACAGAAGATTAACATGGAAGGAGCACATCCAGAATGCAGAGGCAAAGGCCAGAAGAAAGCTAAACATCATGAGGAAGCTGGCAGGAACAAAGTGATCCAGAACGCAGAGGCAAAGGCCAGAAGAAAGCTAAACATCATGAGGAAGCTGGCAGGAACAAAGTGGGGTGCCAATGAAAGGATCCTCAAGACCATCTACCTAGGTGCCGTACGACCACACCTTGAGTATGGATCCAGCTCATGGATGACAGCAGCTAAATCTCATCAACAGAACCTCGACAGAGTACAAAACCAGGCACTGCGCATCATCACTGGTGGAATGAGATAAACACCAATAGAAAAAATGGAGCAGACAGCAGGCATTCCCCCCCCCCCACTTAGTAAAGGAAGGGAATGCAAAGCACTGATCCAAGCTGCAAAGTTCAAATCGTTCAACAACCACCCGATGAAGATCAGGCAAGCACAGCTGTCATCAGGAAGACTTAAAAGATCAAGTTTTGTGAAAGAGACAAAAGCACTTCAAAGGAAACACCAAGAAATGTTGCCAGCACAAATAGAAGACCCAAACCACACCCTTGATCCTCCACCCTGGGAAAACAAACTAGAGAGCATATCTATTCGCACCACAGTACCTCATCTCACAACCAAAGATGAACACAGTGATGTGAGCAAGAAGGCCCTGACCCTAGCCATGCTGGAAGAAATGTACCCTCAGGAGACATGGATAAGGATCTACACAGATGGATCAGCCAAAGATGCAATTAGGAGTGGAGGTGCCGGACTGCACATACAGTATCCAAACGGACAACATGAGTCAGCTGCAATACCGACAGGCAAACACCGCACAAACTACAGAGCTGAAGTCGAAGCACTGGTTCATGCAGCTAATACCATCAGCAGAACAGCAGACCCTATTGCACAGATTGTCCTTTTATCTGATGCCTGCTCCGTCCTTGAGGCTATCACCAAAGGTAAGCTGCCACAACTTGAAGAAGCACTACAAACCATCAAATGCTTTCGGATAGCATTGCAGTGGATCCCCTCACACCGTGGAGTCCAAGGAAATGAGGAAGCAGACAAGATGGCAAAGGTTGGTGCAGAAGAGAATCAGACAGAAAACATGGTTACCCATACAGAGATGAAGACCATCATCAAGTCACTCTATAGAACACCTCAATCAGAAGATGCCTACCATCATCTCTCGAGGCCAGAGCAAGTGACCATTTTTCGTCTCAGAACTGGACATAACAGACCCCACAACTGGCCAGAGCGCCTAGCATCATAGCCCACAAACACTTCCACCATGCCAACGCCACACACTTCCACCACGCCAACGCCACACACTTCCACCACGCCAACGCCACAACAAGTGATGCAGAAAAATTAGACATAGGTATCACTTTGTCAATGTTAAGCCAATTAAGTTTGTGTCACTGCCACCTGTTGATGATTTGTACATATTTTCAAGGGAGCAAACTCATGATGAGTATATTTTTACATTTCTTGCTTTGTATAGTTATTGCCCTTGGTTTTTACTAAATGTTTATTGGAATTTGTTATACCTCGTTACCCTCGACCCGTAAGGTGAAGAATACCTGGTCGCAATGCAATCTGACATGAAGAGGGTATTGCAATCGTGTAGGTCTCTGTCTGTGTCTGTCTGTGTGCGTGTGTTTGACTGTCCGTGTGAGTGTGCGTGTGTGTGTATCTGTCTGTCTGCATACATTCGTGTGTGTCCGAAGGTGTATCTCAAGAACTGCTTATCGGATTTGGCCCAAATTTTAACACAACGAAGGAACTTTCTGTGCAAGTGAATTTCTAGTCTTGTTGATGATCCGGCTAAAAGAACCCGAATATAGGTTTGATAGAATTCTGGATCTGTGGATATCTTGGAAACTGCTTGTCTGATTTGGCTAAGAATTTTAACATAAGAAAGGGTGTGACGCTACACTAGGATTCCAAACTTGGGTCATGATCCAAAAAATCTGAAGAATAAAACGGAATTTGAAAAATCTGAAAAAAATCCAGAGTTCGAAAATGACAAAATAGGATTGTGAGGGTCTGCAATTTTCATCTTGTTCTTGTTGTTTATATATATATATATATATATATATATAAAATTAAAATTAAAATTAGTATTACACATAATGCTCAAAATAGCACTAATTAGATCACCTGGCATAGAGCAAATGGTATACCTGTCCAACTTCTGGCATCTGTTATTTAAAAATTTAACCCTCAATGTGTTTAAGAAAATTCAAATTTTCTCATAAAAACGTCAATTTGCAGACCCAGAGAAGACTATTTTTGAAAATTTACCATTGGATTGACTGGATCGATAACAGTCATCACAGTGGTAAATTTTCAAAAATAATCTTTTATCTGCAAATAGACATTCTCAAAGAGAAAATTGAAATTTTCATGAACCGATTTAACGGTTAAAGGGATAATGCTAAGTACATACACATTATGCATGTGAATATTTATTGGAGCTTTCCTGAGCTGTGATTCTCATAAGGGTCCTTTTGCGGGTATATACCCCCAAAATACAGAAAATTAATGGCAGTGGGTCCCATGAGACCTGAAAATCTTGTAAGATTGTTTAAATACTAAGTAGTTTTATAGGTGTTTGCATAATAATACCTACCAAATCTAGCATAGGACATACATAACTCATAGTTGTGGGTCGACGGTGACAACTTACTGGTGTAAACATTTATATAAGGGCTAGTATTGGTGATGTATTGAAACCCCAACATGCTATAGGCCTTACACAAAACATTTATAGTTCTGTAAGATAGCCAATAGAATTTCACTTCAAGAGTATACTTACCTCCCTAATACTCTTTGATATTGCTAAATATCGGCTTGCACTCAATAAACACTCAGAATAAAAACAGTTAGGTGCCCCTACTGGGCAGGGAGTCAGGGTGCAGTCCGGCGGATGCCAGCCCCACCACCGTGCATGCGCAGACTAGCACTTCCTCTTTGCTAATTTATTGGCAGAGGGTGTACACATGCTTTTGTGCTCTAAGCTTTTCCCCAGTCTTTTTTAAGTCAATTTAAGCGTTTGATAGAAGTTTGAACAGCTGTAGTGATGGCAGATAGAGTTACTTCGCCAGAGGGGGGCCCAGGATCTATCCATCAGGTGACTTCTATTATATTTTAGCGAGTTTTTCCCGGTGTAATGTGTTTCCGGGACTCGCGTTTATCGTGATAAGCGCCTAGTATAGTTGTTTATGTCAACATGGTGCTATATAATACTAATCTCTCTTTGTGTTTATGTCCACAGGTATCTGTCTGGATATGTATGGGACATCACATCATCAGAGGGTTTGTTTCTCTCCACCAAGGTTCCATTTCCTACTAATACTGTTAGGTTATCTAACCAAAAAGTCTATGTCCAGTGACTTGGAGGCTTCAGTCTTCTCACTTTGCCCTCTTGATCCAATTCCTTCCCCTAAGGTGGAGAGAGTTTAGTGGTCGTAGTCTTGGTGGAGTGTTCCAGTTCATCACGTTGGATGGTTTGTCTATACAAAGAGTCAGGTATTCTAGTTAATGATATGAGGAGATGGTAATTATGTAAACTATAAATTGCCACTTTTATCATTGTGTATCTGATGTTGTGTAGTCTGAATATCTATCCTGAAGATGTTCTGGTTAGCAATACAATTCGTCCTTACACCTGGATGTTTGTTTCCGATTTAATTTCTGTCTGGGATTAATGACGTCATAATCAGCCTTGCTCTTTATTAACAATTAAAGTTTTGTCCAACGCTGGTTTTCATATGATTAGTGATCTTTATGATCATTTTCCCTCTCTTTTATTTTGGTTTTGAGTTTCTAACTTTAACTAAAATACTCATTGTCCTCGTCTTCTGTCCTGTTTCAGAGACCTGGTTGCCCGTCCTGTGGTCGCTTCCTGAAAGAGAAGTTCATACCACATCTTTGCTTCCAATGTAGCCCCTGTGGGCCATTGCTCAATTGTGATATATGCAAGCATTGAGGGGGGGGGGGAGCGAACTAATGACCAAATTTTTATGCTTACAGGCTAAGGACAAGGTTGTGGAGGAGAAGAGGAAGCTGAAAAGAGAGGTTGTGAGTAAAAAGGGTAAGAGGAAGGCCTTGTCCTCAGTGGACATGGAGGCCTTCCGTAGTGAGATGTTGGGAGAGATGAAGAGGACAATAAAGGATTTGGTACCAGAGTTGCTTCGTGGCATGCTTCCTGGACCAAATCCTTTGTTGTCCTCATCATCTGCTTCGGAGCAGATAATCCCCGCCTCTGAATCGACCTTCCTTAGGCCGTTACCAGTTTTTGACGATTCAGAGGTGGCCCCATTAGTGGGGGCATTCCACGACCCTGGCAGCATGCTTGCCGCGCCGGGGTTTCGTGGACGGTTGTCGCTGGAACCTGCTGGCTGCTTATCAGCCCAGGGTTATCCGCACGCCGCAGGTGCCAGTACCTCCTATGCCACCTTTCCTGGCCAGTCCGGGTTAGCTCTCTTTGCTGACCCGGAGTCTAATCTTTCTGGCCAGGAAGAAGAGGATTATCTGTTAGGGTCCCCTTCTGAAGACGTGGCCATGGATTTTGACGTCGGTGCACCCCTCGAGGGGAATACAGGCGACATGATCCACGGTTCTACTCACGCAGGAGTAGGATTCACGGCTCAGAAGGTGGCCGTGGTCGGTGCTGATGGTCAGTTGTTCCGCATACCTCGGCTTGCCGAGAGTATTGCCGGTGCTGGCCGGGGCCGTGGTGTGGCGATATCTGCCCCACACTCTACCATGGCGCCTACTCCTGGACAAGCCAGTCAGATTAACATGCCTGCTCTTTCGGGCCCGCATGCTTTCTCTGGCTTGCCAGGAGTGTCAGCATATCCGACGTCAAGCTCGGCTACGTTTGCTCAGGAGGAAGACGAAGGCCCTCGTCTAGTAGAGCTCTCGCAGTTAGCCACGGAGGACGATTGGTCTGACGCTTGTGAATGGCTGATAAGTGTCAGGCCAGACCTGTCCGTAGAGCAGTCGGCTAGCCAGCGAGACCACAGGCCGTGGTTAGCTGGTAAGTCGACTGCTAACGCTATGCCATCTCTGCCGCTAGCAGAGCATATCGTTGATATGTTCTCGGCGGCGGAGACGTCCATCAAGGCTAATGGGCATCTCACGAAGGCCCCTCGCGAGGTCGCAAGGCGCTGCCGCATCGTACCCGTGGATTACCAGAGGTACGGTGTGGTACCCAAGCCTAGCGTGGATGACCGTGCGGCTTTGGGTGAGGATGCACGGCCAGGCTCTCGTTCTGATACGGGAGCCTTGTGTTCGAACGCGCTGCGTTCGGCCAATGCCGTGATGCGGAGGAGAGTGGGAGAGCGTCCATTGCAGCGCTGTCTCACGTCTCCCAGCTATTACAGGGGGTAGTAACAGCATCCACATCGTGCCAACCGAGCCCGGTCACAGTCCAGAGAGCCATCCAGGATGGTATCAACCTGGCTCTGGACAGTATGACTCGGGCGGTGACCAGAAGTGTCCGGGCGAGGCGCACGTTTGCGTTGGATAACCTGTGCCCGTCCCAGGACCTGTACAATAGGCTTCTGCGTACGCCTATGGCAGGTCCTGGTCTCTGGAGGTGAGGGATGTAGGCACCTCCAGGAGACGGTTACTCTGGTCAACAACCAGAGGGCGCTGCGCGAACAGTTTGAGGTGCTCCGTAGGGAGCGCGTTCGCACTGCACCCCCTGCGTACCATCCCCTGCAGGCTCGAGGTGGAGGTGGCCATGTCAGAGGCCAGCCACCATCGCAGCGTCGGCCTCGGCCACGTGCGATTCGGCCAGCAGTGAGGTGGGGCGCAGGCTCCTCAGGCGCAGGCAGCCACCTGCGCACCGTGGTGCGCGTGGTGCTGGTCGTGGCGCGCGAGGATCTGGTCGTGGTAATCGTGCCTGATGGGCCGGTTACCGCGGTGAGAACCACTCCGGTGTTTCTGGCAAAGGAGACAGTGCCACTCTTGCACTCCTTATGTCCACCTCTCTCCCTAGGTGGACCGGTGGGAGGCCGGCTGGCCGACCACATGCAAGAGTGGGAACGGTTGACTCAGGACCGTTTAGTCTTGCAATGGCTTTCAGTTGGGTATCATCCCGATAGGATGACAGGCCCGCCATCGCGGCTGTCTCTGTTGCCAATCTGGACTCCAATTCCGAGAGATCCAGATCAAAGGTTGTGTATCGAGGAGGAAATAAACTCCCTCATACAAAAAGGAGCAATTCAGCCGGCACAGAAATGTCCGGGCTTCTATTCAACCGTGTTCTTAGTGACAAAAAACACCGGAGGGTGTAGACCAATTCTCAACCTCAAGCCATTGAACAAGTTCATAGAGACGCCCAGTTTCAAGATGGAGACTGTGCGGTCGGTGTTGGCAGGGTTAGAGAGGGGAATGTGGACAGCTTCAATAGATTTGAAGGATGCTTATTTCCACCTCCCCATAGCGAGGAGTTTCCGTCGCTTCCTGAGATTTGCATTCCAGGGCAGACAGTGGGAATTCAGGGTGTTACCCTTCGGAATTTCCACGGCTCCTCGGGTTTTCACCAGAGTGGTTCTTGCGATTACAGCATACCTCCGCAGGAGAAGCATAGCAGTCCACACGTACATAGACGACTGGCTGTTAAAGACACACACCCAGGAAAGTTTATCGGCCAATCTGGAGATTGTTTTGAAGACGCTCACAGACTTAGGCTGGATAATCAATTTCCAAAAATCAGAGCTGACTCCATCACAGAGGTTTGTTTACCTGGGGATGTTCTTCGATCTAGAGACAGGATATGTTTATCCTACTCAGGAGAGGGTTCAGAGACTCATCTCAGTAATACAGTCAGTGTGCAACAGTCGTCATGTCCTGGCACGGGTTTACTTGAGAATGCTGGGGTTGATGGTTTCTTTGGAACCAGTCATTCCTCAGGCCGCCTTACGCAGGCGGCCAATCCAGTTATTTCTCATGACGCAATGGACCCAGAGTACAGGTTCACTGGACTCGAACGTGTCAGTGTTGGCGCCTCTAATTCACCACCTGCAATGGTGGTTGAAGACAGAGAATCTCCTGGTGGGGGTTATGCTAACCCCTCCTCACCCTCAGGTGACTGTGTATACAGATGCCTCGATGGAGGGTGGGGAGCTTGCCTGGAAGAATCCACGATATCAGGGCTTTGGTATCTGGAACAGTCAAAGGAACATATCAATCTACTGGAGTTAAGAGCAGTAGTCCTGGGCCTGGAACATTTCTTACAGAAAGTTCAGGGCAAGATTGTTCTTATTCGATCAGACAACTCAACAGTTGTGACTTACATAAACCGCCAGGGCGGAACGAAGTCGCCCAGTCTCTGTATGATGACATGGAAACTGCTTTGTTGGTGCCTGGATCACCAGATTACCTTGAAAGCAGTTCATATTCCGGGAAGGTTAAATCTGCTAGCAGACTCATTGAGCCGAAGGATGAGTGTTTTACCGACGGAATGGCAACTAAATCAATGTGTGGCGGATCGTCTGTTCGACCATTTGGGGAAACCCAACATCGATTTGTTCGCAACGAAGAAGAATGCGAAGATGACGACGTACGTCTCTCCGATTCCAGATCCAAGCGCTTTCGCAACAGATGCGTTAGCTATCAGCTGTGCGGGAATGTATGCATACGCATTCCCTCCAGCAATCCTGATTCCAAAAATTCTTCAGAAAATCAGACAGGAGGAGTGCCAAGTGCTTCTGATCGCCCCAGATTGGCCAAGCCGATCATGGTATACGGATCTGCTGGACCTTCTGGTCTGCAATCCGGTTCCTCTGCCTCTGATGGACGACATTATGTTCCAGGGCAAGGCCCTTCACAACAATCCGTCAATGTTCCGATTGACTGCGTGGATGTTGTCAAGGAATCTAGAATTAAGGAGGGCTTTTCTGAGCAAGCAGCCATGTTTATGGAGAAAGCCAGGAGGGGGTCAACCTCCATAGCATATAATTATAAAATCGACAGATTTGCAGAGTTGTGCTCAAAAAGATGTATTGATTCAATGGATTCATCTATTCAGGTAGTAGCTGATTTCCTCTGTCACCTGTATGATGCCTATAGCCTCAAGCCTAACTCTATTGCTGGTTATAAGTCAGCTTTAATGTCTGTTATTCCTTGCTTGGCTAAGAGGGGAAGTGATGAAGTAAGTACATTAAATGTATTAATTAAAGGCATGGGCAATCTAAGACCAAGGAATCCCCCTGTGATTCCGTCTTGGAGTTTATCGCTAGTGCTTCAAGTACTAGGTGATAAGCCTTTTGAACCACTTAGTTCCATTTCTATGAAACTATTAACTCTTAAAACTGTATTTTTAATTGCTGTGGCCTCGGCTAGGCGTAGGAGTGAAATTCATGCCTTATCAGCCGAGGATGACCGTTTTGTGGTTACAGGGGAAGGCCTTAAGCTTCTACCTAGGATTAATTTCTTGGCTAAGAATCAGTCTGAAATATCTAGGTCAACCTATTTTTTTGCCAGCTTTTTAACTAGATATGATCCTAATTCTAAAGCATGGTGTCCCGTCCGGGCGCTGATCCGGTACAAACAACGTACTACGGAGTGGCGGACGGACCAGTCAGCGTTATGGTTGTCATATATTGAACCCCATGGCAGGGCGTCTAAGGACACCATTTCCAGGTGGATTGTAGAATGTATTCAGTTTTGTCATAAATCCTCCACCGATAAGCAGGTTGACGTGGCCAAGGCTCACAGTGTCCGGGGCGTAGTAACTTCCACTGCCCTGTTTAATGGGGTCCCTGTGGATGACATTATGTCGGTGGCTCAGTGGCACTGTGAGTCAAGTTTTACAGACCATTATCTCCGTGACACCTCTAATCCTCTCGCCTTGTCGATTTTGAAAAGATAATCAGGTGTACTTTTTGTATGAGGTTTCCTCATTGCTTATATATATCACAATTAATTAATGGGAACAACCACTTTTTGGGACTGCATCAGCCATCACCACTGGGAAGATGATGTCAGCAGCCAAGTTCAACAAGGTCAGTCTTGTTCATGTGTTGTTCATTGTTGATTGTATTGTCACGTGACCCTTTGTTATTAAAATGGAAATGGTTTGTGTTTATGTGGTTCTTCATTGAGTGTATACGAAAATGGAGCTTTTTCGTCTCTGTCCTATAGTACATGGCACTTGTACGTAGAGAGCGTATGGGACATTGAGGTCATTCGAGTCTTCCTCCCAGGAGGGGGGGGGGGGGGGTGTGGGGGGGGGGGGGGGGTGTGTGTGTGTGGGAGGAGCGCATATGACATTCGGTCATCTCTCATCCATCGGTTTGTGTTAGCCGATGTTTTTTCAAGTCCTGACTGTGTTTTCACACAGTTTCAGAAGTTTAAGTGCCTTAAACGCGGAAAAGCGTATAGGGAAGAGCTGGTCTTTTGACCTCGCCTCCCTCCCGCCGAATTCCCTGTCGAATTATGGCAATATCAAAGAGTATTAGGGAGGTAAGTATACTCTTGAAGTGAAATAAACGAAATCATGGATTTCTTTTTTCACGAGAGAGTTGATACTTACTTCCCTAATACGGACCCGGCCTCTCCACCCCACAGAGGCTCGGTCTTCAGGCTCTTAATAGGCGCATGTGTGTCAGCCAATAAATTAGTCAGAGGAAGTGCTAGTCTGCGCATGCGCGGTGGTGGGGGTGGCATCCGCCGGGCTGCACCCTGACTCCCTGCCCAGTAGGGGCACCTAACTGTTTTTATTCTGAGCGTTTATTGAGTGCAAGGCGATATTTAGCAATATCAAAGAGTATTAGGGAGGTAAGTATCAACTCTCTCGTGAAAAAAGAAATCCGTGATTTCGTTTAAACTGGAGTAATTGTGAAACGGGTGTTTCTGGCAGCTGTTTGACATCACCAGCTTACAACAACATAGTTTTCAAAATTACTCCCGTTAAATAAAACTGCTAGTAATAGAACCTGTTAACCCTTTAACACTCATATCAGTCAAAAATGGCATCTGCAGTGGTCTTGAGAAATGTCCATTTGCAGACCAAGAGAAGACTGTTTTTGAAAATTTACCACTGGAATGACTGGTTCGATAACCGAGCCAGTCTTTCCAGTGGGAAAGTTTAAAAAATATTCTTGTGGTCAGCAAATGTTTATTTTCTATGAGAAAATTGAAATTTAAAAAAACCCAGATTTGAGGGTTGAAGGGTTAATTGAGTACCTAATCATTAACCCTTTCAAGACGAAGCCGGCCAAAACTGGCCTCTGTAGTGGTCTCGGGGAATGTCCATTTGCAGGCCAAGAGAAGACTATTTTTGAAAATTTACCACTGGAATGACTGGCTCGATAACCGAGCCAGTCATTCCAGTGCTAAATTTCCAAAAATAGTCTTCACTTGGCCTGCAAATGGACCTTCAATAAGTAAATATTCAAACTTTTTGAAAAAATTTAGTCATTAAAGGGTTAACCCTAAAAATTCCAGTGCCTCAGTATCAAGACATACAGGAAAGCTGGTGTATATTTTGAAAGTAATTTGACTGGTACCTGTTGCTGCCATAGGTAGCAAGTTGCTACCTATGGCAGCAACATGTACCAGTAAAATTACTTTCAAAATAATTAACAGAATATCCCTTACATCATAAAGAATTAGTTATTTCTGGTCTGTAAGGGTTAAAGTTAGGCTTAGTCTGACGTTTGTCTCAAGAATGCTGAAGTGTCCATTGCTCATTTATATGTAACATGAAGAGTGTCAATCATTATGAAAACACGTTAAATTTGTTAATATGTATTGGGACATTGATATACTACGCAATAATTCATATATTATTAATACCGTATACATTATATTTTATAGATCATATATTTACATCTTTTTATAGTTTCTTAAAGAAATTACATGTAATTACCACAAATAAGACATTCTTGTGCACATTATCTGACTTTGTTCTTTTTCACCTGGAAGGTCTTAACTTTATGTGGCATTCACCTGTCACTCAATTGATGAATCCAATCTGTCACTCACGTATATTGTCAATTTGACTGGGCGCTGCTGTTACTATATAACAAATTAGTTTCACCATATTCAACAGCTTCCCTGTATTTTTGTCTGTAAATAGAGATTTAGAGAGTCCAGGGTTCGATCGATCCCACCACGGGCAAATCGTGGGCAGAACTTATGTGGAGATGGGTGGGGTATAGCTAAGAGTGGATTAATCCATTACTATCAGTGGTGTCATGGGAAATTTTCAGGAGCCAGAGCAGACGTGGGTGCAGCAGGAGCACGGGGTGCGGAGGCGAGCTACAATACTTTGGCTATGGGCAGGTCTGCAAGCGTTCGCGCGAGCAAAGAACACCGCACTACACCACTCATTACCAAGCCTCTGTCTAGGTTCTTACTATCTTACTCTCCCTCCATCCCTCACTCCCGAGTCTGACTGAGCTAAACTAGCTTTCTGCCTTATTGCTCTTCCGGATGCATGGCCATCTGATCAGGCTGAAACTCCATCCACTGGATTGTCTGATACATGAATAACTCATTGATGGCCTCCTTGTTCCGATTCGATATGATTGTTCTGAGGAGTCAAGACACTACGTCAGTCGTCTGTACTTATTTTCTCTCCCATATCTCGTCTGGCTAATTTCAGTCCGGTTTGTGAAGAGGCAATGGACCTTTCTATTTTTATCTATGCCCCGCCCATCTCTAGCTAAGCTCCACCCACACCTCACTCGTGTTGGGATTGATCGATCTCTGAACTCCCTGACTATCAATTTCCAGAAAACTATACTGGTAAGCTGTTGCATATTTTGAAACTAATTTGACTTGTTGCTGCCTATGGCAGCAAAAGCGCCCAGTCAAATTAATTTTGAAATATTAAACAGCATGTTTTTAAAATAAAATAAAAAATTCGTACAACGTGTCAGACTATTAAGCGTTAAAGATGATTTTAATAGAATCATATATAATGTAATGATTATGACGTCATCCTACACGCAGCTTAGCTGATTATGACATCATATGACGTCAGCTTGATAGATGGATACTCGGGAAATGTCCATTTGATGGGTATAACGATGTCTGGAACTCGTGGTGTATTAATGCCATGATTAAACCATCATTCAGAATACACACTGGGGTGACACTCCTCTCTCGATTTCTCTATCACTGCTACATGGCATAGATTTTTATTGATGTGGAAAAGAAACCTCTCGGTGACATTCTCCCTATATATTCAGAGCAGCTTATGAATGAGAATCTCTTTATGAACGAAGACAAGAACGAATTGATCCATGTACACTTATTAGATACAGATGCTGTGAGTTACACGCATCCCGGGGCGTGGCTAGATGAAGTGTAGGGATGGCAAAATCATTGGCCAACTGAGCTGCAGTTCCCCTACCATGTTGTGTTATAGGAGACATATTCATCCTGTCCCTGTGGAAACTATTTTTTAAAAGTACTATGTTGTATGATGCGACCTCGGTATCCCACATTCTGTACAACTGCAACAGCTGGACAAATCCACCGATAGTTCTAAATAAGGTTGATACCTCAGAACCTCTGGCTGCACCCCAGCAAACATTTATCAAACATCAATTAGAATGCAGACTGCACGGCAGTTGGAAAGAACACATGATATCAGCAATATAAGGCGACAAAAGGCAGGCTGGTAACTATAGACCGGTGAGCTTGACGAGTATATTCTCTAAAATACTCGAAGGCATAGTGAGAGAAGTCAGATCACATAATGAACTATCTTCTACAAAATGGGGCGTTCAGTTCAAAGCAATCCGGCAGATCCACAGCTTCTACTGGTCCTAGACAAATGGCCAAAGTCGATAGATGAGCGTCACACTGTAGATACCATTTATCTGGATTTTAAAAGGACATTCGGTACAGTGCCATACGCGCTTTGTGGACAAAATAAAGGCTTATAATATAGATGGCCCAATTCATGGGTGGATTAGGGCATTTCTCAGTGATAGCAGGCAGCAGGTTGCCATAAAAGGGCCAAGTTGGATGGACGTCACCAGTGTGATACCACAAGGAAACTTTCTAGGCGCACTGCTCTTTGTGATGATTTTATCAATGATTTACCAGTGTCCTTACAGATGTATACTTATTTGCAGATGACACTAAAATATACTGTGCAATTTTTAAAAGGTGAAGACTGGCTCTGCATGCATATTTGGATACACTAGCTGAGTGGTTTCCATCCAGAGAAATGTATCGGTATGAGTTTTGGAAGAAACGGAGTGAACCACACAAGTACCACATTGTTGCAGATGGAAGACGCCCAGCAGTCTAAGGAAGAAAAGGATATTGGTGTAATTATTGATGGGTTAAATTTTGAGGCACATCAGTGAGAAGGTAAATAAAGCAAACGGCATGTTTACCATCAGCAGACGCGCATGCTTGAATCTAAATGAAGAGACCTTCGTACAGCTGTATAAAGCAACAACTTCCAGTCAAATTAGTTTCAAAATATTCAACGACATGAGTGTTATATAATAAAGAATCTAATGCATTGGCACTTACATGACATCACACATTATCGCTCGAGGAGTCAAAATGGTGGCGATCACTTCAACGTTTGCGCGATATTACAAAGCAGATAATTCTGATACGGATAAGGAAATGTGACAGGATATGAACGAAGTAGAATCTATAAACCACAATCTAGCAGTGCTGTATAACGTTTGAGATGGGATTAGCGTCCCTTTAAACGTTTTCGACAACCATTTTACGTTTTCTAAAATGTCCATGAAATTGCTTAGAAGATTACTATCTGTTAATCTCTGCAAACGCCATAGTTCATAATATGGCAAGAGTGGTTCTTGAATTTGGGTGATCTCCGTAGGTGGGAAGAGGGGAGGGCCTACTTACCCACCACGTGAATGATGGTGTCACAAATAAGGCATAGTACCGAGGGGCAACCGCTGCCCTAAACGGTGGACAATCCTAACAAAAAACACCTGCTCATCCTGTTTGAGGTTGGACATGAGCCCAATCACGTTAAAATACAGATGATTGCAAAAACTAGAAATCAACACCTTTTTCAGCTAGCTATTTTCTCAATCAAAGTCATCATTTTTAACCAAGCTTGAATGAAAAGCACCTATCGTGGGAGGCTTCTAGTCTTCTCTACAGAGATTAGATTGTTAATATTATTTGGTGGCCATTTTGTAGCTCCGAAAATGTCAAGCAACTCATTTATAGGCGTATCTGTCTAGGACTACTTCTCATGATCCGCTGAGCTGAGTTGAGCCAATCATGGTGGGAACGACCCCGAGGTGGTAGGCTTCGGATATTATATACATAAATTTTATTGGTCACTTCTTTTAGCAATCATCTTGAATTCCTTAAAATTGCCAGGACATAATTAAAAACAATAATACACCTTAACCGATTGGTTGCTTTCAAACAAACCTGGCTGAAAAGCTTCGGATCTTATAAGCAGAAATTTGATAGGCCGGTGGTCTAGATGTGTGTGCAAATGCCCTTTGTGTCTGCTGTTTAATAAGGACATGATTTCAACAAAACTGCACTTATTCATTCCATGCAACCACAAGTCCATAATACTAGAAGTATGAAACCGCGCATTGCCATTGGTTCGTGCACCGGGACTATTATTATGGACTTCTGATACAACGTATCCACAGAGCCGCCAGCAGAAACCCGATATTTACAGAGTTATAGCATGAGTTAGTCCAGTGTTAATCTATGTTCAGTGATATTTGATGTAACAATAATTTCAACAAATTTTACATCCTTCTTCCATATAAAGTACACATGCAGCCTACGCCATTATACATCTTTTATGCCGTGTAGCTATAATAATTAACATCATCTCAGGTGATCTAATATACCACTCATAAACTATGCAGATAATGTCAAGCATTTTATCATGCCGCTAACGAAAGATATTAGGCTTTAGTAGCTAAATGTTGGTACATTTCTGCACCCTATGATGGCTGTCATGATTTACTTTTCAATCAATCAGAAAACACCCTGAAGTATGCCTCGATATATATACGGTCAGTCATATAGGGGCCATCTATATATAGTTTGACGCTGTACAAGCAACCATACAGGTAAGCTGTTGAATATTTGAAACTAATTTGACTGGAAGACTTCCAGTCAAACTAATTCCAAAATATTTAAAAAGACGAGTATTACATTTAAAAAGTTAGCCCTGTAGGTGGGGCTTAGAATACACCTTCCGTATCCTCTGCGTGTCGTAAGAGGCGACTAAAGGAGGTACGGGTGAGGTAACCCTGACAGAAACCTCGAGTGCTGAAGACGGAGGTTCCAGGCCGCACGGCGCACTCTAATAAACCATGGATCCACGCACTTAACGCTTATGATCATGTCGATAGTCACTTACAGGACTGGCGGTATGATCAGCGAACGACAAGAAGAAGAACATAATAAAGAATGTAATACATTGGCACTTACATGACATCACACACGGTCGCTTGAGGAAACAAAATGGTGGCGATCACTGTTCAACATTTACCTGATATTACAAAGCAGATAATTGTTATACAGATAGGATATGAAGGATATGGAATCTATAAACCATAATCTATCGGTGCATACAACATTTAAGATGAGCTTAGCATCCCTTAAAGATAGAATATAACGGTCAGGCGAAATTCTGCTTGGCTACGTTACAAGTAGGTCTATATTTCTGGATGTTTTAGCATTATTATTGACATCAATTTGATAGAATACATTCTTTTGTGCTCCCCTGAGCCACTTAGCTTTAAACATTCATTTGTATATATATAGCTTTAGAAGCATACAAATAATGCAACTTAACGCATAAGTTGAAATTAATTTCGACTGAAACAGTACTTTGTAGTAATCGATGCAAATATTGTATTCTCTGAGCCCACAGCAGACATTTGCAGATGTTTTATGGACAGGCGGAATGTTAACCCGCACCGCCCCAGTGTCAGAAGGTGTATTCGTAGGGCTACAGCGCCAATACAAGACAATGTGATGTACATTTTTGGAAACGAGATTGCTGAAAACCTGGTCCCGAAACAGCCTGCAGGAATCGTGTTTCTAAAATCAACACCAGCTATGATATAAAATGGACTCGCGTTGTGGAATCTAAAATACCAGTGGTTTCTGTGTTAATATCTTCGCCTGTAAGTCCCGAACATTCCGACCGGAAATTGTTTAATGTCGCTCTGCAGTTTTATGACAAACAACTGGTCGATTCTATCGGAGTAACGCGACCACGATTTATGACCCATTCCGAGAAGAACAATTGGACAAATTAACGCTGCTAATGCAGCCCGCGAGATGCGCGTTAATTTACAATGGGGTTTTATTTGCCCACAAGGAACAATTAATCATTTCCTGGTCTATTCATTGGAATTTCATCCCAGACAACACGCGTGCTTGTTTATATTTGTTTCGATAAACAGTAAAAACTTCTCTTAAAACGACCGCCTTATGGGGCATACAGTCACTACCCTGATAACGCAGCTTACTGAGCCAATGCTGGGCCGATACAGTTTCCAGTATCGGCCCCTTATCGGCCCGGCATCAGCCCAGTAAGCTGCGTTATCTGTGTTTAAGTTTAACTTTGCGATGGAAAACTATCTGATTAATTCTCGAAATCTCTTAATACGTAAGGATTTCACGAAACTTAGAGTTAGTGCACACAGCCTGACGATAGAACTAGGAACACACCAAAAGGTACCACTTGAACGCAGGATATGCAAGATGTGCGGATCCGAGTGTATTGAAGACGAGAAGCACTTTATCTTGCATTGTTCTGCTTATGACTATGAAAGACAGAACCTCTTCAATGCACTCGGCTCCTTTCGCGACTTCCCATCATTAATTGATGATGAGAAGTTCGTGTTCCTCATGTCCTGCAATAACGGCGATACAGAAATCTCTGAACTGGTTTTACCCTTTGTCCATGCATGTGCGCTAAAACAACATTCTACAACTATTGATCCCATGCATTCGGATAGGCCTCTGTGACCATAACTTAATACATTGTATCTTTCCACATATCCTTCTGTTTTGTAGATATGCTGACTGTTATATTGTGTATATATTGTTAATGCGTGTGTATTTTATGTTTTTTATTGTATATATTGTATGTGCTGTATGCAGACACCATACTGTATGGGTTTTAAACAATAAATTGAATTGAATTGAATTGAATATCTGTGTATTAATAATAATAATATGTGGTTTCTTAATAGATGGATCAATTTCTTGCTACGCCCCGACCATTTCTAGCACAGCTCCGCCCACGTGTTGAGCGTGTAGGAATCGAGTTATATGCCTTTCACCGTGAAGTCCCGGAATCATAATTCCATGATAACTATACGGGTAACCTTAGCTGTTTAATATTTTGAAACAAATTTTACTGTGGCTGTTGCTATAGCAGCAACATCACCCAGTCAAATTAGTTTCAAAGTATTCAAGAGAAAGTTTATAATGGACCTGTCCAGTTTTAGCTACCACCACCCCACCCCCCATCTCTACCCAAGCTCCACCCACACTTCGCCGTGTTGGGATTGATCGATCTCCGAATGATTAACTATCAATTTCCTGAAAGCTATACAGGTAAGCTGTTGATTATTTTGTCATTAATTTGACTTGGTGCTGTTGCAGCGCCCAGTCAAATTAGTTTCAAAATACTCAAAAGAATATTTATTAAATAGTAAATAGTAAAGACATACAATGTGTACAACAACGCATAGTGTAGTTGATTATGACGTCATAGGATGTGTCGATAAAGTGGAAAGGTCTAGTGTATTGTAAAATCCCCAGACACACGTTTTGCACACGTGACAGACTTTTCTAGGTTCTTTACTGAGATATAATATGTCATGAATGTGACGGCAACCTACCTGACGTAACTGATTATGACGTCATATACTTGAGTGACAGATCGGCTCCCTCCATGCGAGTCACTTGCTATAGGATGTAACATTTTGGAGCCAAGAGATCTTTCGACCACCTGTCATAGCGTAATCATTTGTTGAGCCAAAACCGAGGTGGTCTCTTGACCAGTTCTGGCTGCATGTGAGTTTTGCGCGCGCTATTTGAAAGCACTGCTGTGTTGTGTGTCAAGCCTCGAGCAACAACCCAGCCATACAGATAATTAGAGATATTTATATTAAAAGGAATATGCTTTTAATATGCTGCCAAGTGGGGTCCGATCTATCACTCAAGTATCTGACGTCATAATTAACTACGTCACTGGGTAGCCTATAGCTGACGTCATAATCATAATGAAGTAGAGCGCTTAAGCTGGTACCCGAGTCCAATTGCTCATAATCGCAATAGTATCCTGGGCCACAGAATCGCCAGCGAGGGAATGAGGAGTCGGGTACCAGCCTATAGAGCGCTCTGCATGTCATGAAATTTGAAAAGTCCGTACGAATTGTTTGTCTTTAATAAATTAACAATTGAAAAATATACCATGTTAAATATTTTGAAACTAATTTCACTGGGCGCTGTTGCTGGCATACATTAGGCAGGAACAACACCGAGTCAAATTAGTTTCAAAATATTCAACAGCTTATCTGTATAGTTACCTAGAAAATTTTGGGATCCTTGGAATTGAGGATTAAAAGTATATAATTGATTCCAACACGCGTGTAATGTGGGCGGAACATAGCTAGAAATGTGCGGGGCATAGCTAGAAATGAGTTCCTCTCATTTGTACCTGTCTGTTTAATCAATAATACTTAGTAACATTCTATTAAGTCCATGCCAGAACATTGTCCCCAAATTCTGTAGGCAGCAAGAGGCACGCAGTCTAATTAATTTCAAAATATTCAGCAGGTTACTGACAAATGTGTGAAGAAAGAATGTGTTGTGGATGTATCGCCATAACGAAACAGGATCAGGATCTTACCTGTATAGTTACCTTGATATAGGGATTCTTGCAATGCAGTGTTCAACTGATCCCAACACGAGCAATGCATGGGCGGGACTTAATTAGAAATGGGCGGGGCATAGCTAAATGTGGATTCATCAATTGCGATACTAGAATTTCAAGGGTTAAATGGTTAACCATCAAACACAAATCAGTCAAACAGAAATGTGTTCGTTAGCATCCAGAACTTCGCGATAAGCGATAAGGAAATGCTCTTGTAACAATCTTTAGGGCTACAATAGATTAATGGATCTATATTTTACCGTACTTCCGTAATACTTGACTTTTTGCTTTTAAACATTATTGCCCTCGACCCCGAGACGCGTATTGATATCTGATGTTGTCTGTTTCTTGAAAAGTGCTAATCCGATTTTAGCACAATGGACCTTTCCACTTTTAACTATTCTCCGCCCATCACTAGCTAAGCTCCACCCACATTTCGCCGTGTTGGGATTGAATGATCCCCGAATGCCCTAACTATCAATTTCCTCAAAACTATACAAGAAAGCTGATGAATATTTTGTAACTAAAGACTGGGTGCTGTTGCTGCCATACAATTCGTACAACAACGCATAGTCCGTCTTCAAATATGCGTTCGTGACGTACTTATCTACGTCATTCATGACGTCATTCATTAAGATGCCATTCTACACGTCACATAGTTGATTATGACGTCATATGATGGGTGGATACTCTGGAAAGATCGATTCGTGTGTTCCCATGAACAAAGTTACAGCAACTTCTGTCTTGATCAGAAACTAGCCTTATATCTGAAAGCTGTTATTGATTTATTCTTATACCTGTCAAGCGAGGTGCGTGCAACTTGTTGTCTGGAGAGTAGGATTGAGGGAATATGCATCCTCTTTAACAACAAGATTCAAAGCTGGCACCTTTTTATGACAGACTTCATTGATTTTTTTATCAGTTTTCTCACATAAATGTACCACCGATCAATAAAGTTAGTATTGGACGGTGCATTCTGGGTATCCTGGAGGCATGGTGTCCTTCAATATCAACGTTCCAGAGTATGGGCATCAGCTCGCTAGAAATTCTTCTCGAAAAGCTATATTGTGATGAGCGATGGAAACTCTGTTAAGCATTTAATGGTTAAACTTGCTAAGCAAATCAAAAATGTGATTATTTCTCTTCTCGGTATTATTACTGAGGCATTGTGCCTAGGTCAGGCTAACAATGTCCTTGGTATTACTGAGTCGCTCTGTACGTAGACCAGGCTTGCCATATCCTTGGTATTGCTGAGTCGCTCTGTACGTAGACCAATCGCATCTTGTCAGAGGCATTATTGAGTCGTTGTAGATAGACCAGTCTCACCATGTCTTAGGCATTATTAAGTCGTTGTAGACTTATTTATACCAATGAATATGATCGTGTCCTGGATCCTCGAGTACTGTCGAGTCGCTGTGTCTAAGCTGACAATGTAGTGCTTGATACATGGCATCGTGGCTCATGAAGTGTGTTCCATTAAGCTTCTTGGTACATGACAACCTGGTGATTCAACTAGAGGCGCATGCTAAATGCAACACTGACGCATATTGAACTTTTCTTCTAGTTGAAGTGTGGCATCACTGAGTCTGAGATCATCTGTTTCATGTGCTCTTAAAGGTTAAGTGTGATACTGCACGCTATGATTTGGATAGTTTAATTTAATATGTTCGCAGCATAATTTCTGTGGAGGTAATTCTGTGGATTTGTCAGATAATCCTGGACGAACGACACCCCCAACCCCAACACACACCCCACCCTCACCCCACCCCTAGGTTTATTACCGGTATTCATCATTTTGTTGGTGACTCTGAAATACTGAATTCATCTTCAGTACTCAGTAGTAAAACAGCATGGTGCATTGTGTCTCGAACCAGATATCTCCAGAGATGCCTCAAACTTATAAATCATGTCCGGTGTGACCATTGTCTGTCCAAGGATGCTTCGAAGCTTTCACTGTCAGTGCATACTGTTTTATGGTTCAGCCACCCGGATGCAAAAACTGTTCTGTCGGCGTTGCTTTAACCTATCCTCGTAGCTCACGTGCCTTACGCCCGCCCGGGATCAGTTTAGTGGCCCTTCTTTGCATGTACATGTTTAATGCTGACTACGTCTTTTTCATCAGCGGTTGCCATACCGCATTCGCACACTCGAAGTGTGGTCGCACAAGTGCCTTGTACAACCAGTTGAAGCTATTTGATTGTGATTATTGGTAGATGATTTTCTTGTCGCCCTGGTCTCACTCCTTGTTTCACTTTCGTTTCTTTCGTGGAAACAAGGAGATGGGACGAACGGTTGTTGATCAATTTCTCTAGGGGTCAATGATTATTTTGTCGACCTGGGGGCCGTGTTCGCGGAGGGGTCGTAGCCTGCACCGGGCATAGCTGCATTGTAGTCTTTATGGCGTCATTAACAATTATGACGTGATATTTCCCAACGTGGTTGCGCCGGGTGTGGGCTGCGACCCGTTCGTGAGCGCGCCCCTGGTCTCACTCATCATTCCTCTCTTGCTGTCTTGGAGATTATTGGTAAATGGTTAATGAATAGAAACATAGAAGCGAGGGACGAAATTTCTCTATGAATTATTGTTATAACCATATCCTAATTTAATTGTATGTGTTATACGGTATCCGTCATACATGTATAATATGTTGTACACTCAAGGGCGGATGTCCTATTGTGAAAATAAATTATTACATATTATTATTAAATTATTCGAGTCTATGTATAGAAACACTCGTCGGATCAGCCCCATAATTTGTGTCGCCTTGTTAATCTTTTCATTAACATGCTGCTCAAAAGTTAGCCTGTTGTCGATGTTAACGCGCAGGCCCTTCTCATTGATCACTCTTCCCAGTTTGTGTTCTGCCGTCTCAACTTTGCGGCCTCTCATAACATATTCTCTCTCTACATCTTCATGCTTTCTGCCCACTGTTATAATCTTGCACTTATCTAGACGGAACCTGAGCAACCATTCGTCTGACCCAGTCCTGAAGCTTATATAGGTCTGACTGCATCACTCACTGATCTTCATCCCTATTTTGTCGGTAGATCTTTGTGTTATCAGAATACATATATGCGGCAGAGGTGAGAGATTCTGGTAGTCGCTGATAAACAGGGCATACAACACAGGTAACAGCACATTACCCTGCGGAATCCCGCTTAAAATGCGTATCCCTGCTGAAGCTGTGCCGTTTCCTATAACCTTTTATTAAGTATGCAATGGTGTTTCATTGGTCTCTCTTTGACAAGTTCTCAGGCCTATCTTTTCAAATTTTATTCATCTACATAACCAAATGGCTTTCACGTAGATACCAGGTAAATCCCAAATGCAGATACCCAGTCTGTCTGTTGCTTCGTTTGGCAAGCTGATAAATAATCTACATGCATGTAATTTACAGAAGCTGCGGGATAAAATGCTGACGTATCTCATAATATCGTGCAGATGCTTTAAAGGGATGCTAATCTCATCTCAATTTTTTTATTTTAACGATAGATCATGGTTTATAGATTCCATATCATTCATATCCTGTTACATTCCCTTATCGGTATCCCAATTATCTGCTTTGTAATATCGCGTAAATGTTGAAGAGTGATCGCCACCATTTACATTTTGGTTCCTCAAGCAATAGTGTCTGATGACATGTAAGTGCCAATGCATTACATTCTTTATTATGTAATACTCATCCAGTTGAATATTTTGAAACTAATTTGACGGGAAGTTGACTTCCAGTCAAATTAGTTTCAAAATATTCAACCGCTTACCTGTATGATTGCTTTTATACCACGTTGCCAAACTATAGCTGGCACCTCTATGACTGGGCGTATATACCGAGGTAGACAAGCTAAGTTTTTTCTGATTCGGTTGAAAAGTCAATCATGACAGCTATCATAGGCTGTAGAAATGTATCAACATTTAGCTACTAAAGCTTGAATATCATTCGTTGTTGGCATGATAAAAAGCTAAAATGTAAGGGATGGCTTGTGGGTGGCAAATTATATCACTTGAATGGTTAGTATACGGTAAGGTGAGATTTGCTTTAAGATGGTCTCAGGATATATACTATTTTACACACGCACGTATCCACGCACGCACGCACGCACCCAACATCAGCACCCCGACCCCCCCCCCCCCCCCCCTCTAAGACTCTTTAACCAGTGCACCGTCAACTTGCCATCTTGTATTATTACATTCCACTTACGTGCACGCATGCGCATTGTTCTTTATTTATTAAAACTGTTTCTGAACGTATTGCTGTGTAAAAAAGAAGCAACATTCACCCGCGCTGTTTTAAAAATGGTCGCCATGACGGTGTGTACAAAGTCTCCATGCAAGCAATAACAATGTTATTCGCTAAGAAGCATTGCAGTAGATATCGCGTGGGTGCAGGGCCTACTTCTGATTACTTCGATTGCACATGCGTAACTTTGCCAAAGTATTTAGGCGTGTAGCCAACTAAATGAGATGCATGATATTGGAAAATTCGGAAGGGAGAGTAACGGAATGCTGTCGAAATATTTTATTAACTAATTGACTCTCCAGAACAAAACAATCTCGCAGAATTTTGCAATATATACCTACCTACCTACCTACCTAACACTTCTCATGCCCGCCAAACGTTCTATGTCTCATAAATAATCCAGAACTCTCAGACGGTCAGACAACTATGGCGCATAGGCTATATACCCGGCAAACAATACTACGTTGTTACAAACGTTGGGCAAACGTATGTTTATTCCTTGCCCAAACATAGGCTTGCGTATTAGGCTTACCCTGGTCCAGCGCATTACGTAGTTTTACACACGTTCGTCCCACGGCCCAACGTAACTAACTTATCAGCAGTCAACCAATGACTCTCAACGTTGTCCCAACATAACCAATTTACTATAAAACATCCAACGCAATGCCAAAGTTGGGCGAACGTAAGGCCAACAAGCAAGACTTTTGCTTGTTTGCCTTACGTTGGTCTAACGTTGGCTTTACGTTGGATGCTGGATAGTCAATTGGTTATGTTGGGCCAACGTTATATTTGTATTGGTTGACTGCAAAACTACTTTGGGCCAACGATTAAATCATACGTTGGGCCAACAACTCTATGTTTGCCGGTTAACGTACACGTTTGTCAGAGGCTGGGATCATTCGTATCTCGCGAGATCTCCTTCGATTCGAGATCGAAAAAAGTATTCTCGTAGAAGCCACGCCTCTAGTCTTAGATTGAGGCTGGGACATGAATGTGGGTTAAATCCTTTAAGAGTCACAGACCAGACCCGCCAAATTCTTTATGATGTAGGCCTAAGGAATAATCTGTTGAATTTTTAAAACCTAATTTAACTTTGCCAGTTAAATTAGTTTCGGAATATTTAACAGCGTTCCAGTAGTTGTCTGTGAGTGAGACACTGGCATTTCAATGATTAAAGACAAATTGGTTTTAGAACGTATCGATGTGAGAATGTTTAACCCCTTGATGACGAAATTTGGTCAGAAAAATCAAAATAGTTCCATATCGAATGTCCATTTACAGGCCAAGAGAAGACTATTTTTGAAAATTTACCACCAGAATGACTGGCTCCGTTACCGAGCCAGTCATTCTTGTGGTAAATTTTCAGAAATATTATTCCTTAGCTTGCAAATTATAATGTTTCTCAAGACCACTACAGAGACTGGTTATGATCGGGTTCGTCAGGTAAAGATTAAAATGACGTATGGCCTATGACGTATGACCTATTTGGGATGGACTGGAGGAAACTATATAGATTTCCAGAGTGTGTTGATTAAACGCTGACAACTGCTGATCTCCGCGATGAATTTCAACGACGGATGTGCACGGTAAATTCTCAGAAATAATATCCCCTCGGCTTGCAAATTAATGTTTCCAAGACCACTGCAGAGGCTGGTTATGACCGGGTTCACCAGGTAATTGTTAAAATGACGTATGGCCTATTTGGGATGGACTGGAGGAAACTATATAGATTTCCAGAGCGTGTTGTGTTGATTAACTGCTGACAACTGTTGATCTCCGTGATGGATTTCAACAACAGGTGTGCGCCTAATAATGGACCTTTCCAGTTTGTCCATCCACCACATGACGTCATATGACGTAACAATCAACGAAGTGACGTGCAGGATGACGTCATAATTAATTATGGCATAATGGCTCGGTTTAGTCCGTCTTTAACGCTTGATAGACCGACACGTTGTACGAATTGTATGTCTTTACAATTTAACAAACATTCTGGTGAATATTTTGAAACTAATTTGACTGGGCGCTGTTGCTGCCAGAGGCAGAAACAGCACCGCGTCAAATTAGTTTCAAAATATTCAACAGCTTACCTGGTTTTCTGGAAATTAATAGTCAGGGGGTTCAGAGCGAGGTGTGGGTGGAGCTTAGCTAGTGATGGGTCGGGCATATCCCAAACTGGGAAGGTCCATCACTGCTGGTACGGTATATGACGCATCAGGCCTACCAGTCCTCTCGCACACCGCGCCGCTTTGATGTATCGATACTTAATTAGTACTTGGTACCATCGCCACACCTCCAGCATGAACTAGCAGTGATAATATGGAGAGTAGTATTAGAATGTATTCCGTTGTCATAGTGACGTTACACTAGCGATGTTCTTGGAATGATTGAATGAAATACTTCACTTGGTGGATGCGATTATCCGTACCATAAGCGGCGAAGATCAGACAGTGGGCATTTGAACTGCGTGTCTGAAGAAATTACACCTTATTAAATACTATGTTGAATTTTTAGAAACTCATTTGAATAGGTGCTGTTAATTGATGCCATTGTCAGCAACAGCTCCCAGTCAGCTTAGTTACCCGTACAAAATAGTCAACAGCTTACGCGTATAGTTACCTTGAAGTTGAGATTCCGTGAATTCAGGGTTCAAAATGTTAAAATCGAGATCAACTGAGTGTACAAAGTGGGCGGGGCATAGCTATAAATGGCTCCCTCTGTTTGTACATTGTACGCATTCTTGGAATTGTCTTGTAAAAGTACGAATGAATAACTCCAAGACCGTTGTTGATGAGAAACCGACGGGCCAATAACTGCATGGAAGATGGATACATGATTGAAACTATTAAGTAACCCGTTCACGACGAAAATCCCAACGTCTCAGTTTTTACAGGTGTATAGGAGCGCGCTGGTGGGGTGGCTAGACTATGGGTGGGACTAAAACGTAGGGGGGGGGGGGGGTTCGGCGCTATGTAGATGCACTATAGGAAAGGAAAAACATGGGAGTATATCGCCCCCTGCCCCCCCCCCCCCCCCTGTTCTTGCACCTATGTTCTAACAAGCGTACAGGAACAGTACTGCTCAGAATTAACTTTAAAAAAATTACCAAAACAAAATAAAATGTACTGTTGAATATTTTGAACATAATTGAATTGGAAGACATTGCTGCCTAAGGCAGCAATGTCTTCCAATCCAATTATGCTCAAAATATTCAACAGAACATTTCTCATCTCGTATTCAAAATTGTACTAACTAACGTGTTTCTGTCTTTGTTTTGGAGACATGTTAACTTACCTCCGTGCTGTACTGTATACCGGAGGAAATTCTGTTGCAAGATCATACATTCTTTAACTTAGGCTCATTAACGTGCTATTGTAAGCACAATAGGTAACGCAGCCATCTCACATTTATGCCATTGACCAATGGCGTGGGACCAATATCAAATTCTATATCGCCACGCCTGTTGGTCAACGGGGCATGGGTCATTATCAAGTATTATATTTGCGCCGAGCTGAAATATTATCAGATTACATAAATTTCTGATTCCCTGCTTTTAGGTCTATGACTCTCAGGTGTTATATACAGTTGTGTCGGCTCCATAATTGTGAGAATATCAAAGAGTTGTGGGAAAAGCATCAATAATGTTCAGATGGAATCAAGTGAGTGAGTGAGTGAGTGAGTGAGTGAGTGAGTGAGTGAGTGAGTGAGTGAGTGAGTGAGTGAGTGAGTGAGTGAGTGAGTGAGTGAGTGAGTGAGTGAGTGAGTGAGTGAGTGAGTGAGAGTGAGTGCGGGCGGGCTGGCGGGTGTGCAGGAGGGAGGGTGTGTGGGTGTGAAGGTTGGAGGGAGTCCGGGCGGGTGGGCGAGTGGAAGGCGGATGGGCGAAACGACGGGAAGGTGTGCGGACGAGTGGGTGGGCGGAGTGAGTGAGTGAGTCAGTGGGTGGGTGTGTGGGTGTGTGGGTGCGTGTGTGGGTGGGTGGGAGAGTGAGTGAGTGAGTGAGTGAGTGAGTGAGTGAGTGAGTGAGTGTGTGAGTGAGTGAGTGAGTGAGTGAGTGAGTGAGTGAGTGAGTGTGGGCGGGCTGGAGGGTGGGCAGGAGAGAGGTGTGTGGGTGCGTGGGTGTGAAGGCGGGAGGGAGTCCGGGCGGGTGGACGAGTGGAAGGCGGATGGGCGAAACGACGGGAAGGCATGCGGACGAGTGGGTGGGCGGAGTGAGTGAGTGAGTGAGTGAGTGGGTGGGTGGGTAGGTGGGAGAGTGAGTGAGTGAGGGAGGGAGGTAGGTAGTGATGGAGTGTGAGTGGGTGGGTGGGTTATGGGCGAGTGAGTGAGTGAGTGAGTGAGTGAGTGAGTGAGTGAGTGAGTGAGTGAGTGAGTGAGTGAGTGAGTGAGTGAGTGAGTGAGTGAGTGAGTGAGTGAGTGAGTGAGTGAGTGAGTGAGTGAGTGAGGGAGGGAGTGGGTGGGTGGGTGAAGGGGGAGGGAGGGATGGAGGGGAGGGAGGGATGGATGGAGGGGATGGAGGGTGGGTGTGTGGGTGTGTGGGTGGGTGAGTGAGTGAGTGAGTGAGTGAGTGAGTGAGTGAGTGAGTGAGTGAGTGAGTGAGTGAGTGAGTGAGTGAGTGAGTGAGTGAGTGAGTGAGAGTGGGTATGTAAGTACGTAAGCGAGCAAGCAAGCAATCAAGCAAGCATTGCGAAATTTAGGTTTTTGAGATATGAGGAGTTCTGGTTTTCAGTAGTGAATTACTTTCCAATCGTGTCTGTTTTATATTACTGTGGAATATGCCTATGCGGCGCTATTATTACACGCGTTTAATCTATTGTGTGTGTTCTCTTAATATTATGTTTTGTCAATGGTATCCATCCATTCCAATTATTATTGATATTTCACCAACTATGGAGACGATACAGCTTTACACGTAAAGCCTCGGAGTATCAAATCCCGTTTCATATTATCTGTGCTATGTTGTGTTATTATTACAAAAGTCTAATCTATTCCGTATTTTATCTTTCTGTGCTATTTTCCTGGTGGATTCCAGAACTCCCGGAGCTTAAAAAATTGCGTTATTAGTTTTTGAATTATCGTGTTTTATTTATTGTGTCATTCAACGGCTTCCGCCCATTTCACTTCTCTTTGCTATTCTCAGAACTATAGAGCCGATACAACTAAACGCCTGAACATTTTACCGTTAATAAGACCCGCTACAATCAGGAAATTAGAAATTTGTATAAATAGATATCGTTTCATATCGGCGCAAAAATAACAGTTGATCTTGATACAACACTGGTGACTAGGACGCGCCGATAGCAAATTTAATATTGGATCCACGTGCCGTTGATCAACGGGCGCGCCGATCTCTAAAATCTAATTCGATATTGGTCATCGGTTTCGTTGATCAACGAAGAAAATTCGATATTATACCTATAGGGGGAATGTCCCGTTTTGGCACTGCATATATGAGCAACTATTGTGAACCAGTCGAAATCACGTGACTTGCGAAAGCTAATAAAAAACGCGTATATATTTCATCCCTGAAGTTAGTGACAGTGGTGATTAAGATGTGAGAAGGACAGTTTTTAATTATTGATTTTCTTTCAATTTTAAAAATGAACACGGCGGTCTTATACTGGGCTACGTTTTTCTAAGATAGGCTCTAAAATACCTATTTTTTGTTCCCCCCCCCTTCCTCTTCTTCCTGTACATCGCTTGGCATACCCACAAAGTATATGTCTTGCTGCGCTTACCAGCAGTAGGCCTGGAGAATAATTATAAGATCCATTACTACTAGTACTAGTTCTAAAATACTATAAGTATTTAACCCTTAAGACTCTGATGTCAATATCCTATTTTTTACCGTGTCAATAGCAAAGAAACTGGTGTACATTTTTCAACAATTTTGGTGGACGATGTTGCTGTCTACGACAACACCATCCTCCACCAAATTTGTTGAAACATGTAAACCAGTTCATATTTTAATTCAATCTGAAAATTTAAAATTTTGACATCAGAGTGGTAAGGGTTAACTAGAATGCACTCGAGGGAGATGCCGACTCACACCCTTGCGCTCTGTTTTGGCAATGGTGTGGAGTCTTTTGTCAATCCGTGGGAATTGTTAGCAAACACCTATTATAATTTTATTGCCAACTCCTTTATCATCAAGAAAATTTTTTTTGCAGATTTTTCTAACCACTTTTAGGATATATTCTTGCATTTTTCATTTTACAATGTATGTAGTCATTATTTTACCTAGATACTTGATCAATTAAGCTCAAACTTAAAACCAATCGTAGACTGTCGTAATATGAGGGCCTGAGCTAAATCTGGTGTTTCTACCTACTTGCATTCCAGAGTTATGGCCAAAAATTTGTATTCTGGATATCTATTTTCTTTGTGACCCCATGATGTAGATATTTGATACTTTGTCCTGAAATTCATAAAACTTCTAGCCACCTATATCATGAATGGGTGTGCCAAATCTGGTGATTCTACCTATTTATGTTCATGATTTATGGCTAAAGATATGTTTGTCGGGCAGGCAGGCAGCACCAACCGTAATACTCACACTGGTCTTTGGCGGCGTGACTAATGAAAACATCCACCACTACCAGTGTAAGAGATTTCAGCCTAGCATGCTCTGTCACAGAAATGAGCAACAGAGGAAGACTACACTATTTATATCAGCATCACCTGTCAATCAAAAACATCCTATTATCGATAACCCCCGTAGTGATGGTCATTTGATTGGCTGACTGATAGATACCGAATTATCGATTAGAACTGTAGAGATATATGCACAAAAATTATAGCTACATCTGTCAATCAAAATATTGATTACCCCTGTAGTGATGGATGTGCAATCTGATTAGCTGAGCGATAGATGTGCATGAATTATCAATTATCCCTGTAGCAATAGACGTGCAAAATTTATTGATTAACCCTGTAGCTATGGATGCACACTCTGGTTGGCTGAGCAATAGACGCACATAAATTATTGATTTCCCCTGTAGCGATGGACGCGCAATCTGATTGGCTGAGCAATAGATACACAATTGTCAATTAGGGTTGCAGGGATAAATGCACACAAATTAAAACCAGCTCTTACATGGATATTAGTTTTTGGCGCTAGTAGTTCAACTTTAAGTTGCAATTGATCATTGTAACACTGGATTGTGTGCCTTTTTGTACTTCTACAGGGATATTGCTTATTGGCGCAATTAAGATTTTGTTCATTAGTGGCCATAAGGGTAAATTAATCGTTCTTTTGACCTAATAACACTTTAATGATTATTCACAGCACTCCAGTTTTAACCATAAGTCCTCTTAATCAGATATTGTAACATCCAAAGGTGTTAGGAATACGCCAATAATACCAGCTACAGTATTAGCTGAATGAATTGGCAGCTTAAAGCAAAAAAACCACCTCCAGCAACTCTTAATTAGTGGATATTTTGATCTAATGACACGTTAAGGATTATTAGCTGCACTGCATTTTTTTACCAATACGCCAGACAATTATAGCACCTCAGGGGGGGGGGGGGGGGGGTATCACTGTTCCCAAAACACTCAAAAGTAAATTGAAAATCAATTATTGAATCTTGGTGCAAGGGATAGTTGCACTTTACTCATCAGTACTCTTAATCAGATATTGTAATAGCCAAAGGTACTACACCTACTTTTTGATAACACGATCAATAAATATATATGTTAATACAATAAGGTGTCATGCGTATATTATTATGACTAGTTTATGAATTGAACCAGGTAATTTTTATCTACCCGACAAAACACGAGAATTTAAATACAAACGTTTTGTCAGATGTGCAGTGAACAATAAGAAATATCTCAGCAGCCTGTATTATTCGAATTTACTTTGAATGAAAGTTTCGAAAATTGTCCAGGATTGCAAGTATTTCAAAATTATCCCGGATCATTTGTTATTAATGAAATGCAATATTCTTAGGCTTTCCTCTAGCGCATTTTATGCTTTCCAACAAAAATAATATAGAACTGGGAATTTAAAAAAATGCCCAGTTGTATACTACTACTACTACTACTACTACTACTACTACTACTACTACTACTACTACTACTACTACTACTACTACTACTACTACTACTACTACTACTACAACTACTACTACTACTACTACTACTACTACTACTACTACTACTACTACTTTACTACTACTACTACTACTACTACTACTACTACTACTACTACTACTACTACTACTACTACTACTACTACTACTACTACTATTTTACTCTTGTATTTGAGAAAAACAGTCTTTTATTTATATGTGCAAATTCTTGCCAGCTGTCAATTAATATTGATTACTGGCTATAGTGATTTGATTGGGTGAGTGATAAACATGTATAAATTATCGATTACCCATGTAGCGATAGACGCACATTGGTGAAATTATAGATGCTGCTTTATCGATTACCCCTGTAACAATAGATGCATAAATTGTACACCCTTTGTCAACCCAATATCGATTATGAGCTGTAGCGATAGACGCACATTGGTGAAATTATAGGCACAGATTTATCAATTACCCCTGACACATAAAATCAATATTGAATATTGTCCAAGTGGCCACTTTTGTTCATCTGCAGTGTCAATTAGTGTTTGGTTCGAATACTCAAATATTCATTCACGTAGACCAATATGAACGAATATTCGCATAGCACACGCATATTCTAATATGAGAAATTACAAAATTGCCTTAAATTGGACTGAAAAATAATTTCTTTTTCACAATGACTGCCAAAATGTTACTTGGTCCTGTCAATGTAAAACTTTGTTAATTTTCAGGTCCTATGTAGTCTTGATTTGGTATTAAGTTTTAATTGGAATGGAAATTTTAATTGGATCCAATTGTTTACGAATGACATGTATAGCAATGTGCATTATGGCTATTTCAACTACGACTATGCATACAGTTTTTATAGGATCGCCACTACGTGGCCTGGATGTTAAACATGGCACCCGAAGAGGTCTGCTAATTTTGGAGCCAAAGATAATGGTCACGGTTACCCTTAAGGTCAATGTTACCCGTTTTCTTTTCTTTTTTTCGGAAGTCACATGATTTCCAGTGACCGTGGCTTAATTACCCTTTTATGGAGTGCCAAAAGTGGAATGTTCTGGTTGGGCTGTTTGAATAAGCCTTTTTGGCACTCCATATATGGGCAATTACGCCCCACACACATTCGAAATCACGTGACTTGTGAAAGACAAATCAAAAAGTGTGTAATGCACCCCTGCAATTAATGGCAGTAGTGATAAAGACGTCAGAAAGACAGTTTTTAATTTTTTATTTTTTATTTTTAAAATGGGCACAGTGGTCTTACTATGTGGTGATACTACTTTTTGTGAGATATATAAAATACACTCTAAAATACCTATTTTCTTTGTTTCCTCTTCCTTTTCTTCCGATTCCTGTAAATCGCTTGATCTACCCACAAAGTATATGCCCATCAAAACCGCATCTATCTCACCCATTACTCCTCAGCTGTTCTAGAGGGAAGACTGATGTACATTTTGAAGAAAACGGGTCCCCCAGACTCGGGGTTGTTGGTCTGATGGTATCAAGATTCTTGCGACTGCAACCCGGCTCATAGTCAATCATACAACTGTGGTCTAGATTAACTATTTCTAGAGTGCCAATTGTGGTTGACAGTAGAAGAATGGGAACAGTTGATTCTCTTCCATTCTATTACTAAAGATCACTCAAACAAGAACGCTGGTTAATACTTTAAATATGTCTAGATGAATAATGAATTTACAGGAAATATAGCCACAACCTGTACATTTAATAAAAGTGAAAATGGAAGTCTAACTCTCTATACTAAAATTTCAACCAGTTCTAATGCAGTGTCTGGCTTGAGAGAGAGCAACCGATCTTTCGCTATTTTAGGTCAGTTTGAATAGGAAAATACGAAAGACACTTTTCCCTGGTGCCATTCCATTATATATAGCCCACACTGTACTTTGAATGCTTTCTCAACTTTCCTTTGTCTCAGAATAAAATAAATAACATGCTTATCACTCATGGCACTCAATAAAAAATGAAATCTAATTAATATTTACCATGCACGTTACACTTAGAATATTAATAATGTAACAAGGTGTTGTCTTATTTACACTGATGCAATCTGTTAATCCGATTATCTTTCCATGAAACTCCTACTAGCAATATCCACAGATCATAAGTTCAGGCTGGCACCATCACAATTGATGATCACCATTTTAATTCTATTACCTGTCTGGGCCCATTCTACTTAATTACATAAGTCATATATCTTTGGCTAGCATTGTCAATCCACCAACATAGATAGTGGCTAGCTTCAATGGGATTATCTGATAGCCTTTTGGTCTGTTAGTGAACATGTTCGCATGAAAGACATTGCTATACTTTTTATGGCTGATAGGTGTGAATATTTGCACAGATCGAAAGGCTAACTATGGCTACCTAATCTGATTGGCTAATCGAGCAATCTTTACGAGGATGTTTGAATTCTAAAATGCAGTTTGTGCGGGTGCATGAGCTAGAGCACGAGCATCAACACAAGCAAACACAAATTTGATATCAGGGGGCTGACTATAGCCAGGTAATCTGGTAGGGCAATCAAGCTATCCTTATGATGATGTTTGCATCTGTTTGCATTTGGCTTTGACAATCAGCACAACAGGCAAACACATACTTTGATAATCAGCACAACAGGCAAACACATACTTTGATATCAAGCACTTTACCAGTAAAATCAGCGAACATTATGTGACCATCATAGGCCAGTAATTATTGTTCAATAATTAAGATACAAATAATATATTTTGAAACAATATGTTGAAATCCATATGAAATATCTGAGCTTGATCTGGGAGCGACCCTGCTAGCTCTAAATCTATTCAAACCACCAATCCAAAGTTGAATGTGCATCTTATCTGGACCAAGATGTACCTTCAACGTCTGTCCACCACCAACAGCAAACAATTATGCATGATTTGTAACTGTCGCTCTCAATGTCAGCCTATGCCGATTCCTATGGTTTCACTACAATATAGCGATATACGACTAAGAAACAGGCTGCATTGCAATCTATGTACCACAATTAACACAATATATAGTGATGAAGTTAACCAGCATAGCACAACAAGATAATTAATACATATAGTGGAAAATCTATGTGCAATGTAGCACAATAGAATTGAACAGTAGCAAACAGATACCATTTAGTGGTATCTGTCAGATATCGGATTATAAGGAAAAAGCAGACGAAAGCATAGATCTGGAATCCACAAATCCATGTGGAATGAAGTCGTCGGCAGCAGGTCATTACCTAGAGCATGACTGATCACCACAGTTACCTCAAATTGAGGCTAGTGGGCATTGTCACGCTCACCCGATGCATGCTCACAGGCCTGTTTTAGTCCATGTACCCCTCCTCCGCCAGCCAGGCACAGTCAAGCCTTGGTATCACCACGACACTGCACTTATAAAACACAAAACTAATGATAGATCACTGATTACAATGCAATCGAATCATTCCATTTAAATTCCACCTAAGCTCCACTCACAACTTGCATGTCGGGGAATGGATTCGAACTTTTAAACCTGAAATCTCATATTCCAATCTTCACGGTAGCCATGCAAATAAACTATTGAATATTTTGAACCCATTTTGAATGGGGCTGTTGCTAACGATGGCAGCAAAACATACTATCTTGTTGATATCAGTCGCATCAAAATCTAACTTAGATCATGGTGCCAGAGAAAAACATAAAATATTCCCTAGTCTTGAAAGCATTAGCGTATAATGTTCAAAGCCCTGAAGGGTATATTTAGCCACTCATCATACATATACCACTCACGAAATCATGCTCTTCAATACAGCCACCACCTTTTGCTCAGTCCACTTCGTCAATCTCTCTACGGGTGTCCAAGAGGAAGTTGGCCAAAGGAGTGCAATGCTTAACGTTGTTACCTTCATGTGGGGGGGGGGGGTACAAGATAATGTATAACATTTAAGACCAGACAATCCTCAAGTGACAACCATGGTTGGGCAGTACATGCACATACATGTGCAGGTGTTCATGCATGTGTGCAGGTGTTCATGCATATGTGCATGCATGCATAGGTGTGTGCGTGCGTGCGTGCGTGCGTGCACATATGAGTGCATGTGTATGCATTCGTGTACAGGTGTGCGTGTGGTGAGATCTTAGTTACCATTCATGAGGTCTGGTATAATCTGTGCAAGGTCTTATTGCTGTGGTGGGGTATGGTTAGTGTAGGAAGTTTGTCACTGTCTAAAGTTCATCTACTTTAATTCCAACCTTCTCAATTTATTCAGGGGAATTATCATGCTTGCCTGACTTCTTAATAGCAGCTCCTTGAAATCTACCAGGCTTATGATTATGACATCGATGCACACAAGTATAGTACTTAACATATCTGTAGCATGCATTCAATGCATATATGATAATGGCCAGCACAGCACTGCTCATCAGAATAAACATGATGTATGTCATCACCCCTTCATGGTCGATAGTGTTCATGTCAATTACATGTGGTTCATTAAGCTTGCTGAGTGGGACATACGTTATTGCTTCTAGTGGCCACCCTGCCATTCATCTGAAGATGGTAAGGGCTGGTTTGGCGACTCCAGGTACAGATGCTTCAATTCATTCTCATTGAATTCACCTACTTGATTGGTTATCAGAATCTCACGCACACGATACCTTGGACAATAATCATTGAAGAGCTTTGATTTCTTCTGCCGTCTTGGTATGGGCGGGGTATGTCCCCACCCAGGTGGAGCAGTGATCAACCACGGTCATGATGTACCAGTTGACCATGGGCAATTCTATAAATGGTCTGATCAAATCTGCTCCAATAATCTGTCCAGGGTATTTCACCATGGGTATCTTGGTATACTTTAGGTGAGTTGTGACCCGTCGGTTCAGCTGGCACATCGGGCATTGATCTAACATCTTGATCATGACCCTACACAAGGATTTCCATCGAAATGAATCATGTATCAGATATAATGTCTTCTGAAATCCTCTCTTGTGCACCTTTTCAAGCACATGCCTTCAGAATCTTGCCAGTAAAATGAGTGTAGTGAGTGTAATATAGTGCTCTGTATGAACTGTGTGGCCCGCTGGGACCTCCTTGAACATCTCAGGAAACTCGCTGAGCTGTTCAGCACACATCTCTGCATACAGAATGTTATAAGCCTACATAATTATGTATGGAGTTCTACGAGGGGCCTGACTAGTAAAATTCCTTCCGCCACGATATGATAGCCAAGCAAATTAACCAATTTATTCAGGAAATCACAATTCTTCCATTTGAGCTGCAAGTTATGCTCGTGGATCCATGGAAAATGGAATTCATTGCCCGGTGAAATATAGCCCCTCTGTTCCATATACCGAAAGGCATTCTCATCCACTCAATGAGATATTATGAGCAAATGAACGCCATTTTTTCAATGTCTTGGCTAGCCATCAGAATATGCCAATATCCAAACTTCAAACCCTTTGTCGAAAAATGGTAGTGCCTGACGATGCACACTGTCACATTGTGAACAATGTTCAGTAGGTGGGTATGAATCCCGGAGAACAACTTCATTCAGTCGATGATAATCAATGCAAAAACTAATGGTTCCATCTTTCTTGGGAACCAGCATGATAGGTGATGGCTATGGGGAGGACCAAGGATGTATCACTCCCGCTTCCAATGTTTTATTAATTTGATCGCACAATATGCGACTTCATCAAGGGCATATGGTATGGATGCTCTCAAATGTTGGTATAACAGTGGTAGGAGTGGTATATTACACTAACTCTTTGAGATGGGTGGTGTGAAAATTATCAGTGAAATCACTTAGGACCTTGTCAATAACCTCATATCCATCCTTTCTTTGATACTGGCTTCAGTATAAGCTGAATAGATAACCTATAGGCCCTCCATTTTTATGATCTATGACCACTCCACCCACATGCAATGCACCCCCCCCCCCAACACATTCACAGCTCATACCACATTCTTTGCACAACTATAACAGATATGGGCTGGGTGCTCTACAATTTCACCTCAGTCTCACCCAGCACATCAGTCGAGGAACCATTCACAGCTAATAGCATCTGTGCTTTCCTTAAGGGTCTCACACCTAATATGTTTTTCCAAATTTCACATCTAATAAGGGACATACTGGCAAGGAATCTTTTGATCCATGGCTCCAACCGCCGATGTTTTCTGATCACCCATTTGATCTGGCTACTGACTAATGATTATTGTATCCACCATTAGACACAACATGTGCATAGCTGTGTCTTCTTTCGTCACCACAACCATCCCGTCCACCATACACATCTTCACCATTTCTGTGGCATCTACCATATGTATCTGCTTCAGGATCAGTCATGGTAAATCCATCATGGTGAATGTACTCGTAGTTTTGTCTGCACTTGTTTGTGGATGCGCTCTGTACATCTCGGGATCTCCATGTGGCCTGGCCTTCATTGACTTCCATCAGCGTTTCTTGGCAATTCGCCTATCCACTGTATCAATCATCCTATGACGCCATAATCAACTAAGTGATGTATAGAATGACATCACAATCAATGACGCCATTATTACGTCATGAATGACGTAGATAAGTACGTCACGAACGCATATTTGAAGACAGACTATGCATTGTTGTATGAATTGTATGTCTTTACTATTTAATAAACATTCTGTTGAAACTAATTTGACTGGACAGTACCCAATCAAATTAGTTTCAAAATATTCAACAGCTTAGCTGTATAGTTTTCTGGAAATTGATAGTCAGGAAATTCAGAGCTCAATCAATCCCAACACGAGCGAGGTGTGGGTGGAGCTTAGCTAGAGATGGGTGGGGCATAGATAAAACTGGAAAGGTCCATTATCATAACATGTTTGACTTCATTGTTTCATTGGGGATTGAGCATGGTAATGCCCCGGCTGTGTATAATAGGTCACCTCGGCCAAGACATCTGTCTGGGTTGTGTAGGCATCCAACGTATCACTTTTGGAAAATTTCCCGCAAGGTGACCAGGCTGGCCACAGTTATAGCATTTGTTCAAACATTTCACCTTGTTTGTATTCTTAGGTCTTGACTGACCATTGTTCTTATTATACTGGTTTTTAGTATGTCCCAATTGTCCATAGCTAAACGGTGTACCTGGGTCCTCCATGTGATAGGTTGGAACACTTTAGCTTCTGTTTCTGTTGGCCGTTTCAAGCATGTCATATTTCTTGTATACTACTTGCGGCGCCAGCTGTGAATTGGACATGTACATGTATATAGGCGTGTGGTATCACGTATCTGCTGTCAGTATTGTTATCCATGTAGGCCTTGCTGGCCACCACTCGGCACTGTCAGTTGATGGTGTTGATGGCCTCCCACTCTTCGGTTCACTCATCTGATAGCATTATGGTATGTGGGCTTAAATGTTGGCATGAAAGATATTTCTATAATTGTATGGCTGATAGGTGTGAATAATTAAACAGATCAAAGGGCCAACTATGGCTAATATGGTACCGGTGGTTGTACAGATGGGTGGCCCGGTTGATGGTTCTTATGGGGATTTAGCTCGCCACCGTCTCAACCTGCGTACCGACCGGGATCTTCCTTCTAGCGGAGATGGGTGGAATGGATGACACAATGCTGTATTCTATTAATGATGACTCGTTTACTGAACTTTCTTAATCCTATAGTTTACACATATAATTCCAAATTCTAGTCACACGTCGCTTACCTATTCTAAACCTATTCTACTTAACTACAATCGATTCCTAAGAGAGAAGTATTATAATCAAATATAATAAAGTTAACCTTAAGTACGTCTCTGTAACTGACCAATCGGCTAACTACATAGCTGACAATCTCACTACTCACTACCCGTCACTAGCGGTCAGAGACCGCTGTGGAAGTCCGTCCGAGTCCGTAACCGTAACTTGCACTGTCTAACTTTAACTCTAACTCCCCGTCGTCAACATTCGTCCACTCTTAAATATGATGTTGTCGTCATGTCAACACATGTGTGTGTATTAAGTGATGGCGGGCATGTATGCGCGTGAATGTGTCCTATGAGTATAATTGACTCATTTGAATAATACCAATTAATGTATATAATACAATCGTAAAGCAGCATATTACAACATGGTGACATTGAATTACAAGAGTTATACTCTGCCCGTGTCCATTCCAACTAATAACTGATTGTTCCATGTAGGGCGTGCCGATTAGTCTATGCATATATTTGTCCATTTATTGCTCTAAGGTTCGTGGTCTGTCCGTTCTATGTTGGCACGTGTTACTGGGCGTGTCCGTCATTCAGCGTATTCCGGAGTTGTGTCGTCGCGTGTGCGTGTCTGGGCGTGTCTATTGCCAAGCGTATGCGTGCGTTCGTGTGTGCGCGTCCTTGATGCAGATGCGTACGTGTGTGCGTGTGTCTCTATGTCCGTCCATATGTGTTGATGTGTCCATGTGGCTATATCCCTGTACCATACTAGCTAAATTGATTGGATAATCAAATAATCTTTATGAGGATGTTTTTATTTGCACATTGGCTTTTGATAATCAGCACAAAAAAGCAAGCACATACTTTGATATCAGAGGGATAACTATGGTTAGCTAATCCGATTGGGCAATCAAGCAGTCTTTATGATGATGTTTGTATTTACGCACTGGCTTTGATAATCAGCACAGCAGGCAAACACAACTACATTGATATCAAGCATTTTATCAGTGACATCTGGGAACGTTATGTGACCATCATGGGCTAGTAATCATTTTTTTAAACAATTAAGATAATTCTTTCAATTTTACAAATCATATATTTTAAAATCAAATATTGACAGACATGTGAAATCTGAGCTGGATCTGGGAGTGACACTGCCAGCTATAAATCTACAATTTGTAAGCTGGCGTGGTATATTGTACACTTGTCCACGGCTGATGGCGCCGGTTACTGGCCCGGTACTGGATGAATACCCGGTAAGCGCATGCAAATGAAGCTGAAGCCAGAATATTTTAAGGGATAGCTAAATATGTAGGCTTACATATATTAAATAGCTACTAATCCAATCTCAATTCACCTTTCCAGAGTACTCACCCATCATATGACGTCATAATGAACTGCGTGATGTGTACAATGACATCATAATGAATGACGTCATGAATGACGTCGATAAGTACGTCACGAACGCATATTTGAAGACGGTCTATGCATTGTTATACAAATTGTTTGCTTTTACTATTTAATAAATATTCTGTTGAATATTTTGAAACTAATTTTACTGGGCGCTGCTGCTGCCATAGGCAGCAACAGCACCCAGTCAAATTAGTTACAAAATATTCAACAGCTTCCCTATCTAGTTTTCAGGAAATTGATAGCTAGGGCATTTGGGGATCGATCAATCCCAACACGGCGAGGTGTGGGTGGAGCTTAGCTAGTGGTGGGCGGGGCATAGCTAATAATGGGAAGGCCCATTGTCGTGTTGTACTGATAGATTATGGTCTATACATTCCATGTCATTCACTCCATGGTACAGTCAGCATTCATTTATCTGTATCAAAATTATTTGCTTTGTAGCATTGTGTTAATTTGGAACTGTGCTCTCCGCCATTTTGTCTCCTCAATCGATAGTGTGTGATGTCATGTCGGTGCAAATACAACACAGTCATTTCCTTATTATGAATTATCCTGGGATCGGGACAAACTTTGTTGGAAGTATTCTTTATTTCGCGATACTCCTGTTGGATATTTTGAAACTAATTTACCTGAAGCTGTTGCTGCCTAAGGAAGCAACAGTTTCAGGTCAAATTAGTTTTAACATATTCAACAGCTTACATGTATGATTGCTTTTATACAACTCTGCCAAACTACAGATTGCACCTATATGACTCAGTGTATATACCGAAGCGTACAGCCTGTTTTTTCTGATTGGTTGAAAAATGAATCATGGCAGCCTGCATATGCTGGAGAAATATATTAACATTTAACTATTGGAGCCTGGATATCGTTCTTTGACGGAGCTATGACAAGGCTAAAATGCAATGCAAAGTTTAAGCGCGTCTTATTGTATCACCCGAATAAATATTTTAAAATAAGGTAGGATTGCCTTTAATATACAATACAGCTTTGAAATAACAAAATAAAATTCCAAAACTAAATATTGTTAGATATTTTTAACTTATTTTGATTGGAAACAACATTTCTTACATCGGGTACAAAATTGTACTAACTAACATGTTTCTCTCTTTATTTTGAAAACAGGTTAACTTATTTATAAGCTGTACTGGAGCGCACGGGTAATGAGTGAGTTTGTTTGGAATGTTGCAGAATTCTGACCACGAATGACTTCCAGGAGTGAGTTCCGCTCAGACATCTATCCGGGAAGAATTCCATATCTTGTTTATCATTTGAACTTGGCAACCGATGGTGATTGTACATCTCAGACATATAGTGCATATTGCCAGTTTCATCACTGCTATTTCTCTATGTCTGAGGAAGCGCGTTTATTCTGGAATGTTTGTATTATAATTAGACTTAATTACAGGTAACAAGGCTCTCACCCATCAATCATGGGAAAGTTGATGTTTGTTGCACCTTTGACAAGTTCCAAGCAAAGTAGCTTTTTAATGAATATTTACCATAATATTGTTTACTTTGTATACATGTTTGACAGTGCTAGGTCTACAGAAGTGTGTCATAACATTGAACGTATTAGCTATCGGTTCATGCACAGGTCTTTGAATTTGCGTCCACCCATCCCACCACCACAAATCCCCCTACTATTAAGAAGCATGTGTTTCATGGCATGGAATGAGTTACATCTATAGACTACAGAAGCGGTTCATGGCTTTGAAAGTGTTAGGACTACAGGAGCGGCTCCTGGGCTTGGAAGTGTTAGGACTACAGGAGCGGCTCCTGGGCTTGGAAGTGTTAGGACTACAGGAGCGGCTCTTGGGATTGGAAGTGCTAGGACTACAGAAGCGGTTCATGGCTTTGAAAGTGTTAGGACTACAGGAGCGGCTCCTGGGCTTGGAAGTGTTAGGACTACAGGAGCGGCTCTTGGGCTTGGAAGTGGTAGGACTACAGAAGCGGTTCCTGGGTTTGGAAGCGTTAGGCGTACAGGAGCGGCTCCTGAGCTTGGAAGTGTTAGGACTACAGGAGCGGCTCCTGGGTTTGGAAGTGTTAGGCGTACAGGAGCGGTTCCTGGGCTTGGAAGTGTTAGGACTACAGGAGCGGTTCCTGGGCTTGGAAGTGTTAGGACTACAGGAGCGGTTCCTGGGATTGGAAGTGCTAGGACTACAGAAGCGGTTCATGGCTTTGAAAGTGTTAGGACTACAGGAGCGGCTCCTGGGCTTGGAAGTGTTAGGACTACAGGAGCGGTTCCTGGGATTGGAAGTGGTAGGACTACAGAAGCGGTTCCTGGGTTTGGAAGCGTTAGGCGTACAGGAGCGGCTCCTGGGCTTGGAAGTGTTAGGACTACAGGAGCGGTTCCTGGGCTTGGAAGTGTTAGGACTACAGGAGCGGTTCCTGGGATTGGAAGTGCTAGGACTACAGGAGCGGTTGCTGGGCATGGAAGTGTTAGGACTACATGAGAGGTTCCTGGGCTTGGAAGTGTTAGGACTAAAGGAGCGGTTCCTGGGCTTGTAAGTGTTAGGACTACACGAGCGGTTCCTGGGCTTGGAAGTTTTAGGACTACAGGAGCGGTTCCTGGGCTTGGAAGTGTTAGGCATACAGGTGTGGGTCATGGGCTTGAGGAGTGCAGGTTTTGCAAGCATCCACCCGACGGTTACAGATAATTAAAATCCTCCTTAACAATAAGATTGCCAGTTAATTATGATTGAGAACTCAAATTAATTGTCACCTATCAGTGCTAGTACCGCTCCCCCCCCCCCCCCACCCCCACCCCAGCCGTACAAACCTGGACTTAGATTAATGCTAAATTTGATCGCTTTCTCACGTGATCTGTGACCTCATGCAATTTGCATATAAGACCCACCTCCTTGTTCAGACGATTCCTACCCAAGTCCATATTTGCTGCTGTTCAACGGAATATTTCCGAAGTTCCACTTAGCGGCCAGTGGCAGGAGGTTGTAACAAAAGGCGAATAGTATCATCGCATAGCATGCGTGGCCCAGAGGATCTCAAGTACAAACACATTTTGTATCCCAGCTCCTTTTGGTACATATGCTCTTATAAGCAGTCATACGTTGTGTAAGTAGGTCTGATAGTCCGTTGAATTATTTTGAAACTAATTTGTTTGAGAGCTGTTGAGCTTACAGCTGTTGCTACCTATGTAACATGCCCCAGTTAAATTAGATTCAAACTATTCAACATCTTCCTTGTTGAGCAATTGTAATTTTAATTTCAAATGTTAACGTGTTAATACCGTGAGACATATTGGATCGCACCTGCATAGACCTACTTGGAAAATGGTTTGACTGAAATGTGTTAAAGCCATGTGTTGCAATTTCAATCAAATTATTGTAAAAGTGTGGAGAAGATTATCAATAAGTTCCGCCATAAAGAATTTGTTTATCATACACGGCAGGCAGGTGTTTTTTGTCATGAAAGAGTTCTATGCGCTTCACGTGTGATGTCATCTGTAATCCCTTGAGGAAATTCTTCGCGCGAAATGAATTAAGGTTTTTGTTTGAAGATACAATCAAACGCTTCAAGATGTGTAAATACTATGTTTATTTATTTATTCTCTGTTGTTTATATTTCCGGCAATAACTATGCTGGTTCGTTTAGGATTTTCGTGTGCTTGATACGCGATGAGTGTTTCGCATGCTGTTCTAGAAACCGGCGGTACTTCTGTTTGAACGGAGGAATCCAGTTTTAGCTATGCCCCGCCCATCTCTAGCTAAGCTCCAACCACGATTTGGCCGTGTTCCGGTCCATCGATCGATCCATGAACTCAGTAGGCCTAATTATCAATTTCCAGAAAACTATACATGTAAGCTGTTGAATACTTTGAAACTAATTTGACTGGGTGGTCACGGTTTATTAAATAGTAGACATGCAATTCGTACAACAACTTTTAGTCCGTCATTAATTAAGCGTTCGTGACGAACTTATCTACGTCATTCATGACGTTATTGATTATGAAGTTATCTTACACTTCACGTAGTTGATTATGACGTCATATATGATGGATGGATGGATAAACTGGAAAAGTTCATTGTATACTTATTAAAACTTGTATAGTCGATCAATACTAGTATTTCTCACCACCCGTATGAAAAGTCCTTTTTGACTTGATTTTAAAAAGTGTGATCGATGGAAGTCAAATTAGCTGGTGCTCCAAAGGTAACCCCGAATAAAGGCACCAACGGCCCTATTATAGGTCATTCAAGGTCGTATGGATGATATAGCGAGCGCCTTATCGACGACACTATGAAGACAAAATCATGTTATTCCGAATTTGAGCTATACAGTTCTCGTGACGTGTAGAAACCAGTCATATTGCTGTCAAGGAGAACCTTCCAAAAGACAAAACAATTTTCACATATTGAAACATGACATAAGAATCGTCGTCACTCAGCGTTCATCAATCCTGTTGAAATCCAGTTTTTTCAGTTGATCAGACTCTATATATGATTATCAAGTAGTCGAGCTTCAATGGACGCTCCATGGTGGAATAGGAGAGGCCAACTTCATTGTTAGGAAGGGTGACCGCGTATTGCAACGATCCTGCGAAAAATACTCGAGTTGTTTTAACTCTCCGAGATACCGAGTAAAAGGAAGTTCGAGACGATAACATAATAAACCTTTCCAGTTTATCCATCCATCATCTGGCGTCATATGACGTCATAATCAACTAAGTGACGTGTAGGATGATGTCATAATTAATTATGGCATGAATGGCTCGATTTAGTCCGTCTTTAACGCTTAATAGTCCGACACGCTGTACGAATTGTATGTCTTTGCCATTTAATAAACATTCTATTGACTATTTAGAAACTAATTTAACTGGGCGCTGTTGCTGCCATAGGCAGCAACAGCATCCAGTCCAATTAGTTTCTAAATATTTAACAACTTTCCTGTATAGCCTTCTGGAAATTGATAGTCAGTGAGTTCAGGGATCGCTCGATCCCAACGCGAGCGAGGTGTGGGTGGGGCTTAGCTAGAGATGGGCGGGGCATAGCTAAAATGGAAAGGGCCATTACAGCTACCTACTAGATATGCGCATGACGTCATGGTAACACACCCAAACGTCCTTCTTCATGAAGTGCGCAGGTCAGCGCTACCGCGCCAGACTTCAAGAAGACCATTACGGCTCTAGTATTGTCTTCGCTATGCAAGTGGACCTGCTTCTTTGGAACCGACGAACCTATGATCCAACTGGTTCCCGAACCTTATGAGCGGCAATACAAAATCGGAAATGAGCACGCACACCTCGGCGACCAAACGGAACGAAATTTGGTCTGCGACATCCTATTAGAAGTAAGCTATTGCGTACGTCGTAGTATTATCGTGTGACGCCATGTAAGGAATCATATTGTCTTCTGTCTAGATGTAATAGCTGTGATTGGCTGATCAATTTTAAGAGGTCAGCAGACCACGGGCACAGCCCTGGACAAAGCAGACATTCAGAGGCTCATACTGGGTGAGATGCTATCATTAGACTGGAATTGCTACAGATTAAGCTTATCACAGAACCACTTCACTGTCCATTCCATGCCTATCTTACTTGGAATAAACGTGTGCGTAAACCCTAGTCATTTGGGTGGGATCTTCAGCACCCCTCCAGAAAACATTACTGGGGTGGGGGCTAAACATGCTTTAGCACACCGCCCATCCCTAATTTTGACTGCTTTTTTTTCTTAGCCTATAGACGTGATGAGAAATTGATAATCTAAAGTAACTACATGAATGTACACATTAACCTTAAGAATGCAGGGCATACCACTAACATCTGAGCATCTAAATTGTCTGTTTTCTGCGCCTCTTCCGCGCACCGCCTACTTATAAGGACGGGTGGTGTGGGAGGGGGGGGGGGGGGGGGGGGAGGGGCGCCACACACAGATTAAGGATTATAATGACGATTGGTGTGCGTGTGGGTGGGGTAATTACCAATCATAGACCGAAGCGAATTTATTTACCACCCCGACCTCACTCAACCCTGAAATCCCTGGTAGTAGACCACCATGGCAATGGTACATTTGCAGACCAATAGATGAGCCAGTCATTCTAGTGGGTAAATTTAAAAAAAAAGCCTGCTCTTGATCAGCAAATGGACATTTTCTTAGAGAAAATACTGATGACTACGTTATTCTTATCCGTTACCGCCACTATTCACAACTGCATGACATCTTGTACTGTAATTTACCTTTCCAGCGTATGTACCCATCAAATGACGTCATAATCATCTACGCGGTCTGTAGAATGATATCATAATGGATGACGTCATGAATGATGTCGATAAGTACGTCACGAACGCATATTTGAAGACGGTCTATGCCTTGTTGTACAAATTGTTTGCTTTTACTATTTAATAAATATTCTGTTGAATATTTTGAAACTAATTCGACTAGGCGCTGTTGCTGCCATAGGCAGCAACAGCACCCAGTCAAATTAGTTACAAAATATTCAACAGCTTTCCTATATAGTTTTCAGGAAATTGATAGCTAGGGCATTCGGGGATCGATCAATCCAAACACGGCGAGGTGTGGGTGGAGCTTAGCTAGTGATGGGCGGGGCATAGCTAAAAATGGAAAGGTCCATTCTTACCACTCTCATCCGGGAATATGGGACCTACATGTCGATTCTTCAATCTCTCATCTGCTAGTCTGAACAAGCGATGTTCTGTTTCCAGTATGTGGTAATTGATAAGCATGTCTGCAGACGATAAGATTACTATCATTCACCGTTCCGGATACGAATGCTATTTGGTTCCAACAGGCATGATTACCAGCTTGCACAACGTTAACTCCACAACTATCCAGTCAAATCCAAGCACGTACACTAGTGATGGTGCAGGCATGCGGTGAAACAAGTGCAATGGCACGCTGGTGGCTATGGTTGGTATAACTGGTACATGTGAGCGCATGCGTTGGTGCGTGCGTTGGTGCGCGTGTGTACGCCCCATTTGTGCAATCACTCAGCAAGATAGCCTGCTGACATTATTAAGAACTATTTTGAAAAATAAAATTTGATTGAAAGTTAGTTTTCAAATTTGTATCTGGAAACAACAACATTCAATCAAATTACCTTCATCCTGTTTACCCATATGTTTTGTTATTTTGATGATACCGATTTTTTGGCATACAGCGACTATTTTGAACCTTTTTTTTAAAGAATAAACATGATTACACACGCAATGGAATCTCCAGATAATTTAATTAAACATTTTATAGAGAATTTGCTTTAAGTACCTTTCTGCAAAAGTAATCTTTGTTTTAATTAATAACATTTAACCATCAAATTTGTTCAATAAAATTTCAATTTTCTCATCGAAAATGGCGATTTGCAGACCAAGAAATAATTTTTTCTGCTAAATTTATCACTTGAATGGCTGGCTCGGTTATCGAGCCAGTCATTCCTGTGGTAAACTTTAAAAAATAGTCTTTTCTTGGTCTGAAAATAGGCATTTCTCAAGACCCGTACAGAAGCTGTTTTGGCCGGTTTGAGTGTTAAATGTATATTTATATCAATAAACGTATCGTTTCTATCAGGCATCCATCATTGTCTATAGAAGACGAGATTAAATAAATTACAAAATGAACAACAACTTAGGCCTGGTCAGGTTGTACGTAGAGACCAGTGGCATCTTGCGGCCAGATGGATGGGGGTTAATGAAACACGTGGTGACGTGGTAAGGAAATCCGCGAAGGCCACAAGATCGTCTGTATAAAGAAACAAGATCCTCTGTATAAAGAAACAAGATCGTCTGTATAAAGAAACAAGATCGTCTGTATAAAGAAACAAGATCGTCTGTATAAAGAAACAAGGTCGTCTGTATAAAAAACAGGATCGTCTGTATAAAGAAACAAGATCGTTTGTATAAAGAAACAAGATCGTCTGTATAAAGAAACAAGGTCATCTGTATAAAAAACAAGGATCGTCTGTATAAAGAAACAAGATCGTTTGTATAAAGAAACAGGATCGTCTGTATAAAGAAACAAGATCGTCTGTATAAAGAAACAAGATCGGTTGTATAAAGAAACAGGATCGTCTGTATAAAGAAACAAGTTCGTCTGTATAAAGAAACAAGATCATCTGTATAAAGAAACAAGATCGTCTGTATAAAGAAACAAGACCGTCTGTATAAAGAAACAAGATCGTCTGTATAAAGAAACAAGATCGTCTGTATAAAGAAACAAGATCGTCTGTATAAAGAAACAAGATCGTCTGTGTTAAAGAATGTGTTAAATGCTCGTTACAGTCGTCGTCGGCGTCGTCGTCGTCGTCGTAGTAGTAGTAGTAGTAGTAGTAGTAGTAGTAGTAGTAGTAGTAGTAGTAGTAGCAGTAGCAGTAGCAGTAGTAGTAGTCGTCGTCGTCGTCGTCGTCGTCGTTGTTGTTGTTGTCAGTGCTGCTGC